>PVLD010006537.1:0-99680 GCA_004027595.1 Dinomys branickii | reverse complement strand
ATTGTTGAGAGGATTAATTGTCTGACTAAATTTGCATGTCTGTATATGGGTTTATATATTTACACTTCGAAGATATCAATGGATAAAGCAATAACCACTGTTGAGATCATATCACCTTGTCTATAGATTAGTTGTGATTGTACTATTTTTTATGCTAATTGGTGTCTGTTTGTCAATATGTTTTTGTACTTTTATTTTTAAAAAAAAAAAAATGAAGGGCAGATTAGGCACACCCTGGTTTCTTTTCCTGGGATACAGTCTCCAGGTC
The DNA here is from genome assembly GCA_004027595.1 of Dinomys branickii. Taxonomy (NCBI): domain Eukaryota; kingdom Metazoa; phylum Chordata; class Mammalia; order Rodentia; family Dinomyidae; genus Dinomys; species Dinomys branickii. Next base: position 99,412 of record PVLD010006537.1, on the reverse strand, counting down.
CAGCGATCATGACACTTCCGAACTGCAAGCACCAGGGCTGCCTTCTACCCCAAGTTCCTAACTGGTCTAAGGCCACTTCTTGTTTCACTTTTTACTTTGCAGTGAAACTTTATACTGCTCAACAGCCCTGCAATTAAAGTTTTGGTTTTTTTTTTTCTTACCAGCTAAAGACCAAGTGCATAAGTGACCCTGGATTATATTGACCTCAGTCCTCACTCCCTGAACACAGAGGCATGGTAACTTCTTCCTATTCTTGTAACAACTATACTGCAGCCCGGCTTTGGGGATCCCTCTCGACTCCTCCAGGTGCCTGGCTTTGGGGAACTCTTACACCATATACAATCTTCTGGCTAATTGAGGCAGCATAATCCACTCGCCAATCACAGTGACTGCTTTTGGGACTTGTAGACTCAAATTAGGCTAAAGGCAAGGTTTTGTTTTTTTTGAGACAGGGCCTCACTATGCAGTTGAGGTTGGCCTTGAACTCACTATAGCCCAGGCTGGCCTTGAACATAGTGATCTTCCTGCCTCAGCCTCCCAAGTACTGAGATTATAGGCATGTGCCACATGCCTGGGGTAGAGGCAAGATCTTGACAAAAGAGATCTTTTCCTATTTGAAGCTGAGAGGTTACATATCTCTGCTTGCCCATCAGTGGTACTTAGAATAACTAAAAGGGAAGAACCAAAGCGGACAAAAGCAGAGTGTTGTCAGTTAAATTGTTTGGATCACGTATCAAGCCATCTGAAACTGGATGATGCTTCAACTTTTCAATTATATGATCAAATGAGTTCCTCCTCCTTGGCCTCTGTGGGTGGGGTACACTGTACACTATGGTTAACAAGTGACACAATCATAAAGTTCTGTGAGCTGTATGAATAACATCTTCAAGTTAATAGTTTCCTGCCCTTAATGAAAAAACAACAAAGACAAAGAACCTTAAGAACTAATTTTTAAATATCCTACAAAAGCAGCACTATTTGCAATAGCCTTCAAGTAGAAATTACTCAAGGCCTATCAGCAATAAAGTGGCCAGTGCAACATGGCACATCCTTGCAACACTCTGTGACAGGGAAGTGGGACCCTGTGTGATCCGTAACTGTGTGCAGTGATGCAGACAAGGCCCACCGACACAAGGAAAGCAGAAGAAAGGCAAATACCCATGGGGATGTGACATCGTGTAGCCACCATGGAAAGGGCATGGTGAGTCCTCAGTCAAAAACTTGAACAGAGAATAACCTCACAATCCAGAAAACACACTTCTGGTCATATACCTACAAGAAACGGGAGCAGAGACTTGAACAGATACATGTACACCCACGTTCACAGCAGCATTACTCACAAGAGCTAAGGGCAGAGGCAAAGCAGGTGTCCCTCAGCAAGTACGTAGATTAACAAAGGTGATATCCTCCACAGAATGGAATGTTATTCAGGCTTACGAGGGAAGGAAATTCTGATATATGCTATCCATAGATGAATCATGAAGACATTAGGCTAAAAGGAAAAAAATGCCACATGATTCCACTTTTCTGAAGTATCTAGAGTTGTCAGATTCATAGAGACAGAAAATAAAATGAAAGACTAGTGTCACAGGCGGGGGAAGGAATAACAAGGTAGTCTTCTAAGTTGCAGAGTCTCAGTGCAGGAGGATGAAAAATTCTGGAGCAGAATAGTGAAGATGGTTGTACAACAATAGGACATAATTAATGTCACAGAAAAGTAAACACACGTGGCAAAATAAATAAATTTTTCAGCAATGGATCGCTGTTGATTGGACCCAAAATACACTGACGTGACTTTGTTAGGAAGCAAAACATAACTGATGTAGGTGCCAGCGAATAAATGAGGCCATTCATTCAGTAGATCTAGTTTTAGTTTATAATATACAAAAGCCAAAAAATGGTTAAGGTGGAAATTTTATGCTATGTGTATTTTACCACAAAGTTAAAAGGGAAGATGTCACCTGTCCTGTGACTATTCAAATTCAAACCAAACCAACCTAGGTCAGAGCTGTGGTGAAAGCAGAGGAGGGTGGCGGCCCCGGGAGAGAGATAACAGGAAGTACCACAGGGGCACCTAACGCACACACAGTGTCTCACCCCGGGCACTAAGTGCTGGTCACATGGATATGCCCAGTTTGTGAAAAACATCCCCCAAGCTTCGGAATTTGAGGATTCCAGTGTCAAGCTACATCTCTCATAAAATCAAAGAATCTACTGTAGAGGTTTCATAGCTTTCAGATACTCCTCAAACCTACTCATTCTTTAGAGAGTTATTTAATACAGTATCATTTTACCCAGAATTTGAAGCAATCTATAAGAATGCACATAGCCACTACTCAAGAACTACTTGTTAAACCAACAAGTGAAACCAAACAGAACAGTTAATTAAATCAGTACTAGGAAAGCTAGAATAAAAAGACAAATCCATGGAAAATACAGAACCTAGATATACAGAAAACACAGAATACTAACATAAATGAGATAATTTTCATAAGTTATTTGGGACCAAAATGTTTAATTCCTTCTTCTATATTATACCAATAATAATTCAGCTGGGATTTTAATTAGATTTTATGACTCTGACAATTGCATTTTTTTCTACTTTTCCAGATTATAGTATGGATAATGAGTTTGACAAAGTAATCCCAATAGCAATGCCTCCCACATATTAAATGTACCTCCAAATTTATTCTTAGTAGCATTTTTAAACATTGCATAAAGCCAGACATATATCACATATGTAAGAGAGAAAGTTAGCTACAAGTACAGTGGTACCTCTAGTCACAGACTTCCTTCCACAATTTTGGTTGCTTGTAATCCAGTTGCCAGCAGAATTGTGGAACCAGTTCTGTAACCAGAATCACAGAAAGAATTAAGTTGTGAACCAAGGTACCACTGTGCGGTCCATACTGAGTAACTCTGAATGCCAACAGTGGCAAAGAAAAACGTATCTGACACAGGGCTTCTGAAAAGGCTTCACAGACTGCTGAGCACCCGCTAGAGCAGTGGTGTGACAGGTGTGCCACAGCGGGCTGTTTGTTACCACAGGAAGCTCTAAACATTTCCACCTCACTGGCTCCAGAGATTATAAAAAAGCTCCTCAACTTTCACACTCAGCAACACCATGGTTCCTCTTGCTCTGACAGAGCACTGGACTATGGAATGTATTTTCCATCCTGTGTGAGATTTGCTACATGTGGTCCAATCCATTATAACCCACTGAAGGGGTGGAGATGTTGGTCTTGCCATGCAGTTCAGCCTAGCCCTGAACTCACTACATAACCCCGGCTGGCCTCCGACTCACAGCTATGCTCCTGCCTCAGCCTCCCAAGTGCTGGAATTATGGGCATGCATCACCACACTTCACTTATAAGCCATTTTCACATTTTTAAATTATCAAGTTGTGAATTATTCAAGGAAAGCATTTTTCACGGGTGATGCTCTGTGAGACTTTTACTAATAATAAGTGCAAGACTGCTCCACGGCAGGACTAGGGTTGACTGTTGAAGGGGAGTGTCCTCTGTCCACCCTGGCTGTCCACGCACAGAAGATTGCGTCCTCCTTGGGTAGCTCTGAACACTCCATGTACGAGCCAGCTGTGCAGTAGGTTAGGAGTGCGAAGGAAAGGTCACGTGGCACAGTCCAACCCTTAGGGACACTTTCTCAGTAATGTTTGTGGATCCTCCACTATGATCTGGGGCGGAGACAGTGTGTAAGAAGGGACATAAATGTTTCTATCATCAACGAAGAGCTACAGTCTTTCAAAAAAGTTCATCTTTCTGAACCTTCTTGACCCATGATGTCTTGCATAACATCAAATCAAGTTCACCACTGTAGCTACAGAATGCAAAGATGAGCTGAAAACCTGTAACAAATGCCTATGTATTTCTTTATGATTGAAGAGTATTAGAATCCTAGGGAGAAAAATGTCTTTTTTTTTTTTTTTTGTATTTTAGGTTGGATAAGCATCATTCCTTCAGCAAACATTTATTGATCATTTACTATGTGCCAAATACTGGAAACAATAAAGATCAATATTTCCCAGTTTGATCATAAAATTGCCTGAAAAATAGAATTTTATATAAAAGTATGTTGGATATATTCTGCAGGAAGAAAGAGAGGGACAGAAAGAGGCAACGAATGGTAGACAAGTTGATCCAAAGTTATTTGCTTTAAAAAAAACAGGTAAAATAAAAAAGAAAACCCTAATATTGTGGTTGCCACATGGAGTTGGGCTTCAGGCATTTTTTGACAACATCAGAGAAAAGAGCTAGTTCTGTCTATTTCTGACAGCCAAGCAAGCAGTGTAGAAACCTACATACTGCTTTGAATGTGATCATTTCAAATCTTTGTCAAATGCATTTTTTATTTCTTTTCAGGACTAGGGATTGAACCCAAGATCTTTGCATGGAGCTATGTCTCTAGTGCTTTTTTAACGTTTATTTTGAGATAGGGTCTTGCTAAATTGTTTGTTATTTCTAACCTTGTGAAAATATTTTTATTATTGTTAATTCCTAATATTGTATAATTAACAATATAAGTGCCTAAACTTTAGCACTTATGTCTCCCTTTCAGATACTTTAATCCACTAACAGTACTATGCCCATTTTATAAATGAGGATGGAGATGCAGCATGTTAATGCACTTGTCCAAGGTCACCCAGCTAGGAAGACAGCAGGATCCTTAAATCATGCTTTGGCGTGGAGATTCCTAGGGAACAGTACACGTAGAGAGGCGGAAGAGTTCATATAGCTCCTTTTATGCATGTCCTCATCCACATCCTTTATAATTTCTTAAAATAATATCTAGCAAATGTAAAAACTAGTGTGCTTTAGGCAGTTTACTGAAATTGCTTTATGTAGCCTCAGAGAGGATCAATTAATGAAACTTGTCTAAGTATTGAAGGTGAGGTGGAAAGATCAGACTACATAAATGTAACGTACAGATCCGTTCAAATCCATTAACTTCATTTTCATACACTTCATATTGGAAGCACTGCTACAACACCTGCTCTTCCCTCAGCAAGGAAGGGAAAAAACAGGAAGAGACAGAAACAGACACAGAAGGGAGGGGGGGGGAGAAGGAGAGGGGGAAGGAAAGAGGAGACAGAGGCCGAGACAGAAGGAGAAAGTATGGTCAAGTGCATCATGTAATGTTTATGTATTTCAAGACTGTTGAAGCAGAATTTTCTTTTCAGGATTGCCGAAGGATAACATTTCCGCTTCTAAAACAAACTGTGCCTTTTCAGAGGCCTGACACTCACTTCCGCAACTCCCTTTCACTCAGGCTTGATCTCAGCCTGAACTTGGACCTCAGTCTTCTAGCTCAGAAATAATCACCTTCACTCTCCAGGGTGTTTTCAGCCCTTCAACCATTTTACTGAGATTTATTGCCTGTCCCTGATACGTATACTCCTCCTTCTGATAGGGGTTATTACTTATGAACACTTCACACATTTTATTCTATTTGTAATTCTTAATCTAACTCTATTTCAAATTTTTTGTTCATTTTTTTTGGTCAGAACACTATATATATATATATATATATATGTATGTATATATATATATATAAAACACTATATATATAATATATATATAATCATATTCATGATTTTAACTGATTAGAAGACTCTATAATGAAATAGAACATGCCAAATTTTATCTTAGAAAAAAATGCCTTTCCTCTACTTCATCAAATTAAATTATCTCAACTTTAATACTCTGAAAAAGGTCTTCCTTGTTCTAGAGGCCACACTTTGCCTTCCCTACAACATTCTGCAATATTTTCCTTCACAGCGCTGATTACAATCAGTACCATTTAAAATCTTCTATGCTAGTTAAACATCCTCTCCACGGGAGTGAGGTTGTGCATATACCCTGCCATGCTCCAACCGAACCCAGCTTTGCTTCCACAGCAGGGGATCCAGTTCAGAGCACAGCCTGGATTCTCACCTCCACCTTGCCTTGCTGTCTCCTCCACCAGACTGGGTCCTCCGTCCCTCAGCGCACTCAACCTGAGGTCTTGGGAGCCCACAGCTTCCTTCATCACCCGCCCTCTTTCTCACTAACATGGTACTTGAGATGAAGACAGGCCTGTGATACTTGGCTCATAGCCACTTTATATGAGAAACTCGTCAGGTAGATACTTTACTTTCCTTTGTATTCTGCAGGGAAGGGAAATTAGATTTTTAAAAAGTCTCCAGGCCACAAGAGATGATTGAATAAGCATTAATGTATCTTTACCCAATTGTACTCTCATCCGCCCCTCACATCTCAAACTGCTGGGTCTAAAAGAGAGGAATTCTTGAGGCTCAATATTAAGAACTGAAATGTACCTGTCATCTCAAATCTAATTAAAATTCAACTTCCTTTTCCCACGGAGTCCAGGCTATGCTGCCCAACCAGGCTTTGTTATAATGCACAGGCTTCAAGGGTTATTCTGCGTCCTGCCACAGGAAATGCTTTGTAGGTTGGGCAAGGATTACCGCAAAGCGGGGACTGCTCAACCCATATTTCACTCTCCTAACAATTCTAGAAAGAAGAGGCAGCAGGAAAAGTAGTGTTGAGTAGTAAAGTGAGTGGCAGCCTAATGTCCTTTGTCTAGATGACAAAGGAGAAAACTTAAAATACTTGAAATTTCTAAGCAATCAGAGATACTGTTAACCCATTACATTGTGATTTCTAACAAAGTACAGACTTAAGAAATCTGAAATGCTTTATTAACAAAAAAAAGACAGGAGAGATAAATGCTGACACATTTTCCTTTGAGATGAAATGGATATGGCATAGGAAAAAAAAAAAAAGAAAGAAAAGCTGTATTCCTTTATTTCAATGTTCCTCTGACAGGTCAGCATCAGGCAGCAATTCAGGTCTGGTCCAAGCCCTACAGGGACCATAAAAGTCAGCCAGAAAAAAAAAAATATTTATGTACCAGAGTACTACTTCTTCTAGGGTAGAAACAACTATAAAGAATCCAGAGGTGAAAAGAATTAGTACATCATAAAAAATAGTAAAGAAAAGTAAAATACTCTCACATTGACTATCCCTGAGAGAATTTACTCACATGCTGAAATTTACGCGGCAAGTTACCAGGAGCCTCATAAATACTGAACCCATAATCAGGCTGTGATCATTCATTTTATTTACATTTCATTAGGGGCTACTGAGGTAACGGGCTTCAAAAGACTTCATTGCAGCCAGTGAAAAAGAAGCGGCCCTCCAGAAGGAGGTGGACATAAAAAAGGAACGCCATATGTCCCAAAGGTACAGAATTATTAAAAACTATCTGTTTTCAAAGTTACTGTGTGCTTTCTTTTAATGCGTTCTCGACTCACAATTGCATTCTGAATTAGTTTTACTCCACACACCACACGTAAGACCTGAATCTCCATGACTAAAGCTTTCAGACTGAACTGTTGGCACTACAGAGAAAACAAACTTCCAGGAGAGAGAGGCCTCAACCCACATTGCCACGACACCTGGGACGTTCACCGTACACATCACCACTTGTCGTTTACTGCTGGCAGAACCCGTGCCAACCTTTCAGGCCCTTCCTCAGCAGTTTGAATAGCTGCACCAAGGGCAGAGTGGCAATGTCCTGAATAAAACATCCCGTGCCTGCACCGTTCCTTTGAAGACTGTCAGCCATCCATTTTGAATAACCTGAAATGAAGATCAAAAGGAAATAGAATTCATTTATTTATTTATTTTACCTGAGGCAGTGAATGAGAAGAAAGTAAAATTTGGGATTAAAAAAAAAAAAGGAAGTCTAAATTTAGACAAACATCAATACCTTATTCCTAAGACTCACAAAGAGGTTAGTTGCAGCTAAGTCACAGAGTAGAACACTGAAGGATAAAATCAACAGCAAACCAAAAAAAGCGTTAAAGATAAATAAAAGCAGACATTCCCTCTGTTCAGTGTTTGACCTTCCTCAGGCACAGGCTTGTCTATATTTCAGTCAGGAATATCACTATGCTTCTCTACGATCGCTTCAATTTGACAGCAGGTCTTCCTACGGTGGGGATTCCCACAGAGTTGCTCGAGGTTCTCCTTTTCTCAGACACATTTTAAGGACTGGGAGAATGTGACAGAACTCGAGATGGGAAGCAAAGTAAAATACAGACTGTATTGTTTTGAGGCTATTTTACCTAACACTTTGGTTTGACATAGGCCTTATATGCCATCACATCATACATATGTAACAGAACATAAAAAGAGGAACTCAGGGATAAAAGCACTGGTCTGACTGTTTAACATACAACCTTCTATGTGAGTTTAGCAGATACCACCCAAAATTTTTCTATCACTTGGTTAAGTGCTTATCTAAAACAGATAATGCAGGTAATAAGATTCTACATACAGTATAATTGAACTAGCTCGTGAATAAACTAAATATGATTCCAGGGCTCCATGCTGGAAGCTATTCCCACCAAAGCAGGAGTGGACACTGCCAGCATTCCCTGGACCTCTAGCAGATGCAGAGACAGGGAAGGGGGCAGCCCTTGCCCCTGCGCCTCCCAGGACATCCTGAGACTTGCTGGTTTCCATTCCCAAGGAGCGTTCCCAAACAAGGTAGGCATGCAGCGTCTGTGACCTCCAGGGGGCTCAAGGCATAGGGCCCATGAGGTTCTGCATTACTGTAAGGGAGTTTTCCTGAAACTATGTGTTAAATCGGATTTAGGGGAACAGGCTGGGAACCCATCATTTAGAATATAGCTTCCCTGGGAAAATGTGTTTGTGGGGTACAACCAATCAATCTGAATTCAAGTTGCTTCTTAAGAACTCCTTTGAAACCTGTGACTGTTCATGGAAAAAAAACTCTCCCAGTTGAAGATTTTTGCCTCCAAGGTTTTTTCTTCAGCCCTTTAAGTCAGTGATAAGGTCTAAGTTTTATTCATTTGTAAAATGAAATTCATAGCATCCTATCCAACAACCTCAACAACAGGTGTTCATTTATTTCAGTCTGACAGCCCCAGGTGCACTAGGCAGAATTCCAAGAAGACTCTCAATGATCCCACCCTGGTGTATCATCCCACAGCCCTGTGGACTAGGGAACCTGGGAAAATGATTGGCTGTCATTCCCACAACGAGGTCACCAAGTGATCAACCTGGACTTAGAAAACGTTATCCTGGACATCCTGACCAAGTAAGTCTTCTACAAAGAGCTGAAGCAGCAGAAAACCACTTCTCCTGCTGGCCTTAAAGGGAACAGAAGTTGCTGTGAGAAGTTTCTATTTAGAAAAATTGAATTCTGCCAAGAACTAGGACAGGAAGAGGACCCTGCTGAGCCCTATCTAGACTGCTGACCTACTGAGATAATAAATGTGCACTGTTTTATCTATTATATTTATGGTAATCTGTTACATAACAAAGGAAAAGTAATACAGAATATGGCTATCAATATATGTACTTCCATGACCTCAGGGAAGAGATGCCAGAATTAACAGAAAATACACACATTGGAGAGATAAAAGAGGGGAAAGAGAGACTTGAGGTTTACTGTGCCAGAGATTCTGGTAGGTGAGTTACAAACGTTACCTCCTGCAAAATTTTATCCAGAAAGAAGCTGTAGCATCTATTACTCTACTCTAGAGTTTCTAGTAATGCTACCGATTTATAAGTTTACTACTGAAGCTTTAACCAAAGCTTTAATTTCTTTACCATGATAAAAGCATTCTCACTAGCACAAGAACACCACTCAAAGACAGCCGTGACCATTTTTATTTTAAAAGCACTCAAAACTACAACCAAAGGAGAAGAGACTGTGACCTTTGAAGGAACTAGATGAAATCATTTGTTAATCACAGAGGCCATTCTGGACACAGTGGGAAGACACACACGTTACTGTAGAAAGAAACACATGTAGCTTCAACCATACATCCACAGAAAACAATGAGCTACACTGAAGACATTTAGAAGAACATAGGCATGACACACTCTTTTAGAATAGCAAAATGAGAAAATATTCCCCCAATACAACACTAACTTGAAAGAGGTTCCTTTAAAGCTGGTATTGACTTAACAGAGAAGAGCAGTGAAGACAAAACACATAGTTGCTACTCTAGAATTAGTTTGTAATTTCTACCCACTGTTTATCACGTTTGATTTTTGACCTTTAAAAACAAAACAAAACAATTGCAGTGGACATGACCCCTAAACTGTTCATAATGCTTCCACAGGAAAAGCTAGTCCTCTTTCTTTCCCCCTATCAGCACACTTTTCTTAGCACAGTAATAGACAGCCCAGTGTTCTAGGGGATACAATGAAAATGTCCAAATAAGTACTAAAAAGCTTTAAGTACTGTTACTAATAATTTTTGCTTAAAACAAAACATGAGGAACTGCACTGCCGTGCAGTTTCATTAAACAAATGAGCCTTTGAGAACGTGCCACCAGGCATACATGCGCATATATATGCGTCCAGATGCACATACATACAGTACAGTTGGGGTATATCATAAAAGATAATGATGGGGGTTATTTAGGCACCTGAAGCCTCCTTGCAGTCACAGCCGATTTTTAAAAAGCAGTAACAACTTTATGAAATGGCAAATACCTTTAAATATTCCTTAACCTCAGAGTCCGACCTCTGGGTCTTTGTATTTGGTAGGTATTTGTTCAATGCTTTATTCCCCGACCCCAAACTGAACAGGCGCATTTTATCAGAAATACTAACCGGAGTTTCCACTTGCTCTGGCTAGCGTTATCACACCGTCACCTTTCGTTCTGCAAGGCAGACACTATCATCAACCTCTTTCCGTTGGTAATAAAAACGAGACCTAGGAAAGTTGTTCAACTGGCCCAGTCTACGTGTGGTGAGTGGCAGAATTGAGATATTCAGTAACATGTCCAAATGTTTGTCACCTGCCAAAATTCCTATGTTAAAATCCTAACCCCAAATATGTATGCGGAAGTGAGAGGTGATTACAGCCCTCCTGAATGAGGTGAATGCACTTAGAAAAGACACCCCAGAGAGCTGCCTTACCGTTTCTACCACAGGGAGGAATAAAATAAGAAGAGGCCTGTATATGTGCCAGGACCCTCACCAGATGGGGAGTCTGCCAGCGCCATGATCTTAGATGTCCCAGTATCCAAACTTATAAGAAATAAATTTCAATTATTTATATGCTACTTGACTGATGTATGTTTGTTGTAACAATCAAAGCAGATTAAGATAGCCTCTTAAATCCAAAAGAAGTAAGACATCTTGATGTTTTACTATCTCTCATAACATAGGTATCCTCAGTAAAACATCAGCAGCCTGACATCTGGTGTAATTACTTGCCCTTGTCAAGGAGAACTGAACAGAAAATTTTCATATACATGCAGGCCAGTAATCAAACAATTTTAGATCGAAAGGAGATGGTACGCTCAGTCTCTCTCATTCTCACACACAGACACATTCTCACACTCATATCAACAACCTTAAATTGCGTGAAAGCCATTAGCTACTTTATTCCTAATTAATAATTGGATATGCAAATTGGACAATGGTTACATTAATTACAGCCATTGCTAAGCATAAAATAACCTGTCCTAATTAATCCAAAATCAAGAAAGAAGTCAGGTAGAAAGATTAACCACAAATTTCCAATAGCTTTTTCCATTCAAGCTAAATTACCAAGGGCAAATATCACATGTATACACACAAACGTGTGTACAACACTCTGGAATACAAGAAATAATGGCTATCTTCTTATTAATATACTTTAGAATATGCTGTGAAAACTAATCTTTTATTATATAGTACTTTTTTCTGGTCTTTTTGAGACAGGGTCTCACTATGGAGTTCAGACTGGCCTTGAGCTCACTTTGTAGCCCAGGCTAGTCTCAAACTCACAACAATCCTCCTGCCTCAGCCTCTGAGTTCTGGATTACAGGCATGCATCACCATGGCTAGCTTATACAGTATTCTAGCATAATTTTTAGTATACAAATAAATTCAAACTATTTTATTGTAAAATAGAAGTGTATTGATCATAAATGTTCTGTATACAGATCTAGAAATTATATTTGTCCTGTAGAGGACAAAATGTTATTTTCTCATACATAAAAATTTTATAATTTGAAAGCATAACTTAAAAAAACAGGGATATAATGGAAAATATATGAATATATGAATGGCTAAATCTCAGAAAAGTACACCTACATCACAAATGAAAAGATTGCTAAATGTTTTGTTAGTGAGCAAAATGTGAATGAAGAATGAGATGTCACTTTACACAGAACATTGGCAGATCATAAACACAGCTAAGATACTGTGGGCAGAGAAATGGGAAAAGGTACTATCAACTTCTCAAAAGAACTTGCTAGTGGAATATGTACATCATTCTTCTCTCTGGTGGGTATATTCTATGAACTGGTCTTCCAGTTTGCTAATCCTGTCTGCTGCTGTATCTAAGCTACTATTACACCTCTTCAAGGGGCTCTTATTTCAGACAGCATACTTACCAGTTGTCAAATTGTCTGTTTGCTTCTTGTTTTACAAATTCCAATTCTCTAGTGAAATTTTCCAAGTTTTCATCCATTTCTTCTTTAAGTTTATTATAAAGATTTGAATTTTTTATTTTATGAAAAAATAAAACAGATTTTCATAACCAAATAGAGACCAACAATAGTTATTACACTGTATATCATTATCTTCAGATTAGTTGTTCAGTATAAGACATAAACCAGAAAGATTCTTGCAAAAAAGAAAAGATAAAACACAAACTTTCTTTTCAGTGAAGTAAGATAAACTATTAATATAAATGAAACAAATTAGCATATATATTGCAATATTTTTTAAATAATGCAATATGTAATTTGGGAAAGTATTCGCATTTCTCCCCACTTCCTATTTATATCTCTTTTATTTTGTTCTTCATTTATATGTATTGTGTTTCTTTAATATATTAATCATGTTATTTTTAAGTCTCTATGTTTTAACTCCAATCTCTGGAGCAAAATTGCCATTATATATTATATTAGCTGTATTTTCCCTGGTTTTTTTTGCCATGTGTCCTGTTTCCCAGCATACCTATAACTTTTGTTTATAAGCAATAACTTTCAATTAAATGTCAGCAAGGTATATAGTAAAATAATACATAACTTTGAAAACAATTGCTCGAGCAGATTTGGTGGTATGCTCCTGTAATCCTAGAATTTGGGAATCTCAGGCAAGAGGATTGCAGGTTTAAGGCCAGCCTGGAATACATAGTGAGGACTTGTTCAAATGAACAAATAAAGCCAAAATATAAATTTAAAAACATGTTCAGTTATCCAACCCTTTAAAGTGATTTCCTATGCTAGACAATATAATTTATATAAACAGCTTACATTTCTCCTCATAAGACACTAGAAGCATTCCAAGAAAAAATCATCTACCTTATCATTCGGAATGCTGATTTGAGAATGGCGTTCAGTACGATAGTTCACCTGTAATCCCAGCACTCAAGAGGCTGAGGCAGGAGGATCATTGCGAGTCCGAGTCCAGCCTGGACTACAAAGTGAGTTCAAGACCAGCCTGAACTGCATGGTGAAGCCCTATCTCAAAAAGACAAAAAAAAAAATCATAGTTCAACAAGAGGTAAAAATATTATAAAAGAACAAAAAATATCATCATTTGCACCTTCTATAGTTTTATGTCTAGAAAGCCAGAGTTAATTTAAGAACTGTTGAAACAAATGAGTTAATTAGCGTGCATAGATTCCTTACAAACACTCCAGCAGCTTTGCCACCAGTGACAAAAAGAAAACATGGTATTAATAAAATCGTATTTATATAAAAATGAAAAACAAAATTATATCATGGTATAATAGTAATGAAAAGTATATGTGACTTTTACCCTAAAAGAATACTGTAAAAAGGAAAATTAAAACCAATGCCATTAAAGTAAATATAAAGAATGCTCTTAGAAAGCAAAACTAGATACCACGGGATGATACTTTTCTCCCTATTTTCATTGTTTTGTACCTCTGTGGATTCAACTCAGAGCCTTTCACAGGACAGGCAAGTATTCTCCCCCTGAGCTGTACCCTGAGCCCCCTGCTTTTAATGTCACTTAATGTGGCAAGTTAGGAGAACCTAGTCTTCATGTTGTAGGAAAAAACCAAATGGTTGAAAACTATGAGAAGTTGCAGAACCTGAAAACATGGACACTTGCACCTGTGAAAAACAGCACAGTGCTGGTTAAAGAGATCAGGAGAATAGGGTGTATATTAAACCAGGTGGAACAAAATAAATCAGTGGCAAGAGGAGGATTGTTCAGCAGTGAGAGAAGTAAAATAGGAAAACAATGTTACCCTATCATGCATCAACACAAATTACAAGTCCATTCGGACACAGGTTTTATTTTGTGCCTACTGAGTGTCACACCCTGTGAAGGACCCGAGATCCAAAGATGGGGAGGCAGTCTCGTGGTGGAACAAATCACGTAGAACATAAGGAAGTGTACCAAGGCATTGAATCCCTTCCAGGGGAAACACTCCACCCAACATATTAATTTAGAAGGATTAGGGCCCATGTCTGTTTTTTTACTATAACTTTCTAAAGATATACAGTAGGGGCTTAAATGTGGATTGCATAATAAATCATAAGTGTTTGAAAATAACACAATGAGGGGGCTGGTGATATAGCTCAGTGGCATAAGCACCTGCCTGGTAAGCATTAGGTTCTGAGTTCGATCCACGGTACCACCAAAAAAAAAAAAAAACAACAAAAGCAAATAACACGATGGTTGTGTTTCCATCTGCATGCATCGCCATAGAAAGGGCTGGGTTCTTGGTTTTCCACCTCTAGTCATGAAAGTTTACCATAATCCGCTATTTCCAGAATGATTGTAGGGAAAGAAGACAGTGGGAGATTTCATCAGAGAAGTACGGTAGTGAGATCAGGAAAAGACATCAACCGAAAAAGGACAGTGTCTCAAAAAAATGTTTGGAAGAGCTACCTCTGATTAGCAAAGAAGATGGAAAGCATAAAACTAAGGGCCTGAATACCTCAGCCTCATGACCTTCTAAACATGAGGGCAGGCAGCATAGGCAGCTCCAAACTGAGGACTGCTCAAGAAGATGACATTGCAGGGGAAAAATAGATATTTCATTTCTTACAATTTAAAGTAATTGTATTGTACCTGTTTAATATACCTACACAATCCTTAACATATACCAAGAGCTCTTGCCAGTATCATTTCATTTAATCTGTATGATGACCTATGATCCAAGTATGATCCACTGTGATGCTCTCCATGATAGGGAGGAGGAAATCGAGGACCCGACATATTAAATAGCTTGTTTATGTCACCACTAAATGGCAAAGCCATGTTGTTAAAAAATGGCCTCTCTCTGATTTAGTTCATCCCAAACTCATGACTTCCTTTCCCTGAAACTAACCCTTTCTACATCTGAACAAGAAAATAAAGGAGTAGTTAAAGGAGGCATAAAGCCTGGGGCTTGAATCTTGCAACAATTAGTCCGCTGTGAGACCACAGGTGTGTTAAACAGTCTTTCACATCAGTTAAATAAATAAGGTGGTAGGAAGTTACAAAGGTTGTTATACTACATATTGTTATTTTCAATGAAGTTGCTCAGATTACTAGATGAAAGAATGCAAGACTGATCAAACAGAGAATAAAAAATAGAAACGATACAGAGTTTATCACCTTGTTTTGAAATGCTGTATCGCTTTTATTGTTTTTACGTGGTTTTGTTTTTGCCTTGGTTGTTGTTATTTTGTTTTCTTTGCCCTTTAAAATAAAAATAAATAAAAATAGCATAACCCAGCCTCAGGATGAAAGAGAGAAACATGTCTATGGAGAAGCACCTGGCAACTGAGGAACGCAGAGTTAAAACCATGGCAGCAGACTAAGGACCAGGTTAGCAAAACTTGCCTTGGGGTCGCCCACAATACAGGGAACAGAGAACAGAACTAGAACTGCAGACCAGCTAAGAGAATTTTAAGGTGTTGACAGATAAGTAGGATGGAAAGGGCAAAAATGGAGATTCACTGGGTAACCATGATGTTTCAAGACTACAACATAGTTGGCTTCCTTGCAAGATGGTAATTCCATTCACAAAAGAGCTAATAATAATCATAAGAAACTGCCTTCTATGTTAAAAAGGTCCTACCACATAGTATCAAAATCTAAAGGCTAGCATCCCAAGTTGAGAAACAGGATGGTGTCTCATACCTTTATTTGCCTCCTCAGTGTATAACATGAATTTGAAGGCTCGTTCCTTTACCACCTCTCTTGTCATGCTGGCAGTGCTATGACAAAGGGCCTGGCTTACACCCAGGCCTCTGCAAACCACTTTTGAAGCACTGCCTTACCAATGCTCCTAATGATCTCCATCATTCTCCTTGTGGCAGAAACTAAGTCCCAACTAAGTGGCAGAAAGACAGGAAGACAGTCCTAGCTTTTGAAAAATAGGACGCAATCTTGGCTACAGCAGTTATCCTGTGCAAATGTGGATGCCTTTGGGAGGAATCCTTACAGAAAGAATGGAATTAGCAAGTAAAGAGCGCCCAGTTTCTACTGATGCCGAGATCTCCCCTTGTTTCTCCATCAACAGATGTTCTCACCACTCTCTGCCACTCTGCCCTTCTTTGCTGCCATGGGAGTTTAGCTATAGAGATGAGACAGCTAAAAGCCAGGCTGACTTTGGAATAAGAACCAACCAAAGCCACACACACACACACACACACACACACACACACACACGCATTTAGATGCAAATAATTATTGCAGTAAAGAACAAGAGGTATTAATTAGGCCCAGGCACAACTATTTGAGCACACACATTCAACTGACCTGCTTGCAAGTTCAGGCACATCCAGTTAACTTGCTCACTGCCAGTGACTGCCCCCAGTTCTAGCCCTTAGTATAGCCAATCTCAGTTTGCCTCACCTGGAGCTTGAAAGAGTTTTTAGGAATATCTGAATGTTTTATACACTTAAAACTTTTATTGCCATGTCACTGATAGTACTAAAAACCAGAAACACTATAGTGACTACCCTTTAGTTTCAGGCTGTCCCGTAACCTCAGTACACTGTGTCCGTATATTTTAACAGTCACGGGACCCACGCATTACTAGTTCTGTTGCCCTGAGTTACTAAGACAAGATCAGAAGAGGCCCACGAAACATGAAGTAAATGATAGCACAGAACACTGTGGGGCTGGGGATATAGCTCAGTGGAATAAGCGCTTGCCTAGCAAGCACAGGGTCCTGAGTTCGATCCCCAGTACCGCAAAAAAAAAAAAAAGTTGTTTCCTTAATATTTCTTAATGCTTTGGGCTGGGGATATAGCTCAGTGGAATAAGCGCTTGCCTAGCAAGCGCAGGGTCCTGAGTTCAATCCCCAGTACCGCAAAAAAAAAAAAAAACAAAAAAAAAACAGAACACTGTGGAGTCATTGCCAGAGGCTCTTTATCAGGGATGTTATAGGATTGAGCTTCACGCTGACTATGACAAATAAAGAATTCTGGGCCACAGCCGTCAGTAGCACACCCATTTTGTGAATGGTGACTCAGTTTCAGTGAAGTATCATCATTCATAAGGGATATTAAATTGCTATTGTTATTATAAATTCTATTATTTTTGTAATTATGCTGACTTGTTTGAATTTCTTTTTTTTAAATTTCTTAGTTTTAGTAGTAAGCAGTTAAACACAACAGAAGTACACACCTGAACTCTTCTTTGTACATAAGGCAATTTTTAAAAATTATGTAATCAACATAATGAGCATGAAAAAATTCTTCTTTTAAAGAAGTTCACACATCATTGGAATTTGAGGGAAAGCTTTGAAAGTAAGGACTGAAACTATACAGGACTGGTGCTTGGTTTGGAAGTACTGAACCCTGCTGGCAGTCTCCACACGCTGCCCCCAGAGTGTGATGTTTTCTTTACATGAAGAACAGGTGTGAGGCCTAGCTCTGCACAAGATACTTAATGTGAGTGGGGACAGAATTAAGACAGGTTATGTACACGCACTGACTCCCCATAATGAATGTAATCATTATGTACTACACACATGTACTAATAAACAGAAAAATTTTTTAAAATGGGGTGAAGAAAGAAGGCCCATGGAAGAGAACAAAATAATCCTTCCTAACTTTCTGCAACCAGTGAGACCTTTGAGATTCAGATGGAAACTATAGAAAAAATTCATACACTAGAGTAAATGATGATCCAGAGTCCAGCATGAAAATACCTAAATAATGAGAGAATAAGAATACTTTGTAGAAATGAATGATTTTATTCAATGAATAAGTAAAAATAAGATGGTACTATCCAAGCAAAGAAAAAAGAAGTTGAAGCCAAAAACCTTGAAAATAACTCACTGGGTCAGTAGGTGAGGAATAACTATTAACAGGTTGGGCTTAGGAAAGCTTAAAAATATGTATACAGAATTCCAAATCTCATAATCTCATTTGCAGTGGGTCAGATTACACAAATGCCTCATTATCACTGAATATTTTTATTTACCAGCATTTTTCTTCATAAGAGAGACCAGCAGTACAATGCAGACATAGGGAATTATCAAAAGTACAAGTCCTTAGATTATTCCAAGTAAAGAGATATGGGGCTGGGCACAGTGGTGCACACGTGGAATCCTAGCTACAAGGAGGCAGAGAATGGTAAATTCAAAGCCAGCCTTGACAAGTTAGGGAGACCATGCTTCAAAATTTAAAACAATCAAAAGGGCTCAGGGGTGTAGCTCAGGTGTGATGATATGTAACAGTAAATGTAAAGGAGATGTACAAAAGGACAGTCATATTACCTTGGAAAGGGCCTCAAATGCTGTAGCTTCCCAGTGTCTACTGGCTTTAAAGTATGATTCTTATTTCAATAAGAATTAGAGAATCTAAAAATCAGGTGCTTAGAAATAATTGTTTAGAATAATATGTTTACCCATTGCCAAAGAACCACTAAGCAATATTTTGAAAGCCCCAACACAATATTTCATTGAGATTTATTCAAACCAAATGCAAACTCTGAATAAGTGAAAGCATATGATTGCTAAATTTCATGGTTTGTCATAGAGAAAATATCAAATTTCACTCAATCAAAGATTAACAGAAAAATCATAACAAAATGCCACACATTATTTACATTTAAGTAGATATCAAAGATTGCAGACTTACTCTGAGGGACAGAACTAATCAACAACCTATGACTCATGCATAGCTAATTACTAGTGCCAGGATAGAGAGAACCTTCAACACCACCGAGTGCATCCTGCAGCTTGCAAATCAAGGTTTGATCATTTCTGCTCTTAAATAAGAACCAGCCATTCAGGGAATTTAACTCAAGGTACAAGCAGAATTTCAACACGTTTATTCCATCTCCCTTTTTCTTTATTCTTTCCCTTTTATTTTCATGAGAAAACAAACTGTACAACCGGGTGAGGGGCAAATTCTCTGTCACTACCCTCTTCTAAAATCACATGAAATAATGAAACTAAAGTCATGGAAAAGCAACTTGATAAAACCACTACTGAGGTAAGAAAACTAGATGAACCCCTCTCTCTATGCTCATGAATTCACCCAGGAAATGGCCAATATCATATAAATTGATGAAGTTTGAATATCTTTTTGATCAATGTGATAGCTTTCCTTGATAACTTTTTTTTTTTTTTTTGCGGTACTGGGGATCGAACTCAGGACCCTGCACTTGCTAGGCAAGCGCTTATTCCACTGAGCTATATCCCCAGCCCCAGCTTTCCTTGATAAATACTTCTTACCTTTTCATTTCTGGAAATCTCTCCAATAATTCAAATTGTATTTTGACACTAGCCCTCACTGCATAAGGGTTCATGGCAAACAAGCAGAGACACTCGTTGGAGAATATTCAAGTTTTCTTTTTTACCAATTAGGCTACTGTTTGAAGATAGCCTCCTCACCCCTGAAAACATAGGGATCCTGACACTACTTTATGACATTTCATAATTCCGTGAAGACAGCATACTTTCTAGGCTCCTCCCAGGCACTTTTAAAATTAGATGATACCATTCATAGGATCTCCAGGTGCCAATGTCCCTATTTTGGTAGTTGTCTCAGTGGAGAATGGCTGCAGTCCCGTATTTGAGGACCTCTGTCACTTTTTCACATCATCTTTCATAGACACACGCTTTCCTGGTTGCAGACATAGTACTTAATAAGATCTGAATTTTTTTGATGATGGAGGTCATGGAATAATAAAAGTCAAGTGATCTCTGGATTCTCTAGACTCTTGCAGAGCAACTAGAAATTAGTAAATGAGTCCAAAGCAATATCAATCTCAACCTTGTTTTTTGAAAAGTGACAACTGTAATCACTATGTCAGAAAACTGTTTGAATCTGTGTTGGCTGGACAACTCCCGCCAACCCCAGTGTACCTTACCAGAAAAGATATACAAAATAAGATATTTATCTACAACCAATATCAAAATTCCTCTTCTACCACAGAGAAGTGGGTTATGCAGATTCCTAATAAGCACCAAGAAAGGTGAACTCATATTGACAAAATTAATAGCTCAGGGGTATGAAGGGCAATAGGAACTGAGGTGAGAATAAACCTTGAAAAGCCCTTGTAAATATTTGAAAGTGCATTTTAAAAGGATATAGTGAGAGCATATGACATTTAATACACTTGAAGCAGGTATAAATGGAGGATATTAACTGCTATATCAGTTCCCTAGGCAGGAGATACTTTTTAAGAGTCTCATATCATTGTGACTCTAAATGACACACTTAGGCAAGGACTTTGCCTTGTTACAGATAAAATAATTTCTAAGCACTATGTTTCCCCTAAATCTTGTCCTCTGTGAAAATGTTCATCTCAAGGGACTCGCTGAGAATCCAAAGATGTTTCAAAACATGAATAATTCAAGGCAGATAAGGCAGCTTTAGAGTAACCTTTATTTACCCTCGACAACTGTGTGGAGCGGGTTCCTGCCACAGGCCCCACTATATATATAACTGAGGTCCAATATGGCCTCGGTTCCACCAGGGAAGTTTTATACTTTCTGCTGCTCCTTTCCTTTGGGCTACCAGGGCTCTGTCCAACCACAGTCTGCCCCCTCCTTACTTCATCCGCATGCACCACAGCCTATCAGAGAATCATCCCCCAAAACAGAGCTGCTCACAGGTGGTTCTCTCTTTCCTGCTTCACACATTCTGTAAATGATGCCAAAGAGGCAAATACACTGTAGGTACACAGCGTCAGGGAAAATTTTATGCCTTGAGTGACAAAAAAGTTTCAAACTTCTTCACTGGTGCCAGCATGTTGTTTCTATCCACTTTTCTGAAATAATGGTGAAAAGCAAGTAAGGACTCAAAACAGTGCATTACTGCCAAAAGGTGGCAGTGCCTGCTGCTGCTGCTATAAGACAATGATGGCTGGTAGAAAATCATAATGGCCAATACTATCTGTGATCTGAAGAGGCAGAGTTTTGATGAAATAAGGGAGCAGCTAAAGAGGACACAGATTCAGAGTCTTCTCCTTCCACTCACATAAAAGTTGTCTTGAGAAGGTGTTAGTGCCACCCAGTCCAGAGGACCAAATCTTGGAGTCTCAGGATGAAATTTTCTCTTTTGCATTCTCCCTAAAACAATCTTTACTCTCCAAAATACTGTATAATATCCTTTACAGGGTGGTGAATGAAGTTACTATGGAAAGGATCTCACCCTAATAAATGCTATGCACAAAATATGCTTCTTAGGTAAAAGAGGTTCAGAAGCCAGTAAGTCCAGGCTGCTTTGGTGGCTACCATTAGACTCAAGAGACTTCTATCTCAGTTTGCCCTCCCATTGTAGGTTCACTGTACCGTTCACACATATTTCCCTGACCAATATGGCTCCTGTAGCTCTAGCAAGTACCAGTGCATTCCTGATAGAAAGGAAGAAGTAGAAGAAAAAAGATCTCAAACAATTGGTTATCCCTTGAACAACTTCTGCTAACATGTCAATGGCCAGAACATAGCATCATACATGGAGCCTTTCTCCCTGACAAGGATTCCCCACTACTATGACCAAGATGAGGAGAAATCAGATGTCACTGACTTGCGTATCTGTTTCAAAGTCTCTGCCCATGATGTAACCACATAGGTACCCCACTGTCAATGGCTTATATACAATCAGAAACTGTCTGAGTGAAGAAAGAGGGTAAATGATTATGTGGCAGAGTCAGAATTTCTCGTTTCTGATGAGGTAACAAATATCTAAGTGTGTTCTGCAATATCTCTTGAATGTAATTCTGTTTTCTAGTAACACCTCTGTGTCGCTAGGGCAAAAAGCAAAACACTCTGTGAACTGGAGAAATCTCACTTCCATGCAAGTTTTAGTCTATATCTTTTTTTTTTTTTTTTTTTTTTTTTTAGTCTATATCTTACATTGTTTTGTTAATAAAAAAATCTATAAAGGAAATAGCATAATGAACATCTACATCAAGTACCCAACTTAACAAACCAAATGCAGACATGGCGGAAAGCCCCTGGCAGCCCTCAGTTGCCCTTCTCCCCCGTATGTGAATAATCATGCAAATTTGATATTTCCTATTTTCAAGCATGTGTTTATGCTTCTATTTCAAAGAAAATCTACCCCAAATCATGGTACTTCTTGGCTACATTTTCAGTGGTTTCTTTTTTCTCTTTTGTTCATCTACTATGCATGCATGAGTAAATAGTCAGATCCATGTATTTGGACCAGAATAAGTACTGAAGTGGCTTAGTTTTGCTCTTTTAGATGACTATTTTCACCTGTGTTATCCTCTACCCTCCACCATGAATAATGCTGTAATATAAAGAACTGAAGCCAGATGAATGGGAAACACACTTTGTCTAGGTATCTACTGCTCAACTTGAAGCATTACATGGAAGGCTACATCAACTAGGCTGAAAATTCTCCTGCATTCATCCAAATTAAATTAGACTTTCAATTAGAATTTAACAGAAAAATTGAATTTCATTCTTTTATATAAAGCATTGGAAAAAAAAAAACAATCAGTGAAAGACCTACAACTCTTGCTCTGTTTTCATAAAAGATCTGAGTGCAAAATATAAAATAAAATTGTACCAGACTAGAAATTCATTAAGTGGAAGATACAACCAACATCCACCGTTATATTTGGAGAACAGTATATTCTCATTAAAAGTTGGAACGAATTAGTGTAGGAGATCCATAATTCACTGCTAATGTGTTAGTCCATGAGACTACTAGACAGTAAGGGAAATACATGATTTCAAAACACATGAAACAATACTCTATGGGTATCTGTGGAATCCTTCAGATGTCAGGCACAGTTCTAGGTACAGAGGACATAGAAAAAGATCCCCCATATGCTTAATGATCTTCTGCTTGCTCAGGGTACAGTGCACAAAGTTACTTTAATCATGTGCCCTTAGGAACTTGAGGAAACCATCCACAATCAACAAATCACTCTACAAATCATAACTTGGCTAAGAGTGGCTGCAGAGCTGGTTTCCTAAGAAATCACACAAAGTCCCAAGTGTTAAAGCAAAACAAAGAAAATCTGTTCCATTCTCTGAATGAATATAGCATCTCTGTTGACTCCTGGAACCTATTAAAATGTGTTGTTCAGAATATTTCCTGCACATAAAACACAAAAGCTTTCTCAAACTTAAAACAAATACAAGATCTGAAGGAAAGCTGATGTTACTACTTGGAATTTCATAAAATGAATTTCTGAAAGTAAGAAACTGCTTCAGTGTCCTAAACAATTACACGTGACCACTCAAAATAGTCCAGCCTACCCTTTAACCTCTTTACTTTACAGCCTGTTTCTGTTAAAACAAAACGTATGGACAAGTAGGGTGTTCCTCTAGAACTGATCAATTCCAGAAGGTACTTCTAAGCTGAACAGAAAATGCACACCAAGAATCAATCATCATCAAACAACAGGAATTTAGAAAAAAAAAACCTAACAAAATATAATAAAATGTGTGACTATCTCTACCTGGTTAGATTATGAGTAAAAACTAATTTTCCTTTCATTCTTTCTACAATGGAAATAATCAGAAAAAACTCAATGTCTTCTGACCTAAAGATTTTCACAGTTAAATAAAATGACATCTGATTTTTTAGATGCTGAAGCTTTAACATTAGAAGTGCCTAACAAAAAAAAAATAATGCATCCAAGATACTACTAAAAGCTAAATTCTCTTCTTTAAAAGTGTCTTTTCCTCGAGTGATACACCCTAAGAGCATTTTGAATGTGTTTTTCTAGTTTCTCTACAATAATCACTTGCATGATTTATAAAAAGATGATTAAACTATTATTTCCTACAAAGACATGTTAGCCCTAACTTATTAAAATATTATATGTTCTACATCTTTACTCAAAAGATAGATCACAATGAGAAAAAGGACACAGGCAGTTTATTTTCTAGCATGATTCTCGGAAATGCTTCCACGTCTGAATTACTTCCCTCTTTGAAATGATCCGTGAAAGTTCAGAGAGGTTAAAATGTACAAACTTTTCTGAAATTAGCTATTTCAGAGAACAGTCAGCACCAGGGCTTTAGCCGCCTCTATTCTGCACACCTGGGGAAGGGCTGGGGGCGGGGCAGAGACGTCACTGGAGAACACATGGGGCAGCTAGGTGGGCTGTATTTTAAACCCCTATTACTTGCTATATTTCGTACAATTAAAGCATTTCTTGATGATGAAAAAACAACTACATGCAGAACCAGCTAACTCTTTTGTGATACGTTTTTAAAGCTCATTTTAAGATGAGCTTTTTCTTCCATGGGTTGCAAACCCCACTTCCCAATAATTGGTGGTAGGTTATGAAGCCAGAGAACAATTTGTCACTTCCATGAATTCCTCTACCTACAAGGCCAAGTTCCATCAACCTCCCACTAAACAATGTGATATATATGACTGTGTTCTTAGGTTAAGGTCACTGTGCTGGGTTACACACACAGGCAGAATGATTTCTACAGCAGCAGCAAAAAAAAACAAGAGCTCCAGCACCTACTGCACAGATTCATTTCCACTATCCAGAGAAGAGAGTGTTCCGGTCACCTTTAGGCATGAGACAATGGAAGCTGTGAGTTTCAAAACAGGGCAGATATTGGACCACAATGCAAAAACAAGAAAGAAAAGACAACTTGATATGAGCTACGACCTCAGAAATTACCTACTACCCTAAAGCGCTTCCTGCCCTGGCCAATTTCTTCTCAAAGCAGTTCTCCCCACTGTGGGTTGGAGATATTATTTCAACTTTCCCTTAAAGGCTCTTGCTGCCAGTGTCCATGTGTAGTGTCTTGGGCTGACCTCTAAAGATGCAAGAGTGAATTCCCCAAGGTCAACGTGTCCCAAGAGAACAATTCTTTCTGACAGTCTCACATTGAGTATGGAAGCCTTCAACTACCTGGCATTTCTTTTAATCAGTTACACTGCTTTGGGGCCCATCTTACAGAGCCAGCTGGCTTTGCAGACATCAAGGCAAAGGCTATGAAGACCCCACTTTCATTGTGGCCCCACCATGGAAAGCAATCCACTTCAAAGTGTGTTAAGCTCCTGGGGTTCTAGTGCTGAAATAGCTCTGCTCAAACTTTTCATTGTTCAGGCCTCCAAGGAGCCTGGCCATCCAGAAGATAAAAGGATTCCTCTGAAAGCCCCGTGTAAAAGAAAATATTTGTTCAGTCACAGTGTCCCTACAAAACGATCTTACACTCCGTGCTGGAAGCCTGAGAAGATGAAAATGAAGGGGCCTTAACAGATATGGTGGAGACCTGGTCAAATAAATTGGAGGTTGGAGCACATTGCTGCCCTCAATTGGAGAACGCTGTGGTGCCCTCCTTCCTGGGAATATTCTACTCTTTCTTATAAAATTTTCCACACCTCAGGAATGTCATTAGGTAGAAATGCTTTGACTTTTTCTCTCCCTACTGAATACAACTGCAATTATATTTAAAATACCTTTACTACTATCACTTTGACAGATTCCCCTTTGAAGATTTCTATTCATACATTTCAATAGTCCTATCCCTCTCTCAGTGATAGTATCCTGGCCTTTAACAAACGCAATACGAATACGAAGAGATAGACCACTGGTATTTTCTTTCATCTTTTTTTTGCAACTAGTTATATCACTGATTAGAATTTGAATGCCAGTAGAAATGATAGCAAAAAATAGAAGCCTGACATTTAAACATTCAGATGTATAAAAATATTGTGAGGATGAACAGCAAGGGATCAAATTTAGTGTGCCATTTTTAAAGGTATTCCTCCGACATGGCTTAACCTGTAAGCTCCCTGCAGCTGGCGGTACATGTCACCAGCTCACAATACGTTTCCCAAAAGATAGAGAGAGATTCCTCTTTAAAGTGCAGAGAATAATGGTCACTGATGACTGACCCACTGGCTTCATCCAAATAAATAGAGCGGTCTCAACTCATTTCTTCATGGTGAGAAGACCTGCCCGTGGAAAAGACAAGTGTTCAGACCACAATTATGGCTGATTTACAATGTCTACGGCAAAAAGGAAACAGAGCGTGTCCTTACTCTGAAAGAACTACACCTTTCCTGAAGATTTTACACTTAAGCCCTGACAGAGCTGTTTAAAATGTAAGCAACATAGAAGTCGATACTGGCACTGGATCTGTTGTATCAATACTTTGCTGCTTACCATGTGCAGAGAGACCTACCATACTCTACTGGCGGACCAGCAAAAGTAAGTGGGGAGGCTGGTAGCACTTCACTTAGAGATAATTTAAGATAATGGTAAACCAGAAAAGGTAACGTTTAGTAGGAGAAACATTTGAACAAGAATAAGACTTGGTCTCTAGTATAAACTTAGCTGATCAATTTAAATCAATAAATAGGCCTTTTTAAAAAATCCAGTATTGAGGGGCTGGGGATATGGCTTGGCATCTCAGTGCCTGCCTGGCAAGTACAAGGTCCAGAGTTCAACACCTAGTACCAAAACCAAATAAAATAAAATAAAATAAAAACAAACCCAATGTTGCAGTTTTAGGGCATCCTCTTCTCCCCATTCTGTATGTCCTGTGAGTGTTAGTTTTCATTATTGTAGAGCTTGTATCATCCTAAACATAAGTAGCTTTCTGGATATCTTGGTACATTGCCACAAATACTATTTTCTGGCTTCAGGA
The DNA here is from genome assembly GCA_004027595.1 of Dinomys branickii. Classification (NCBI taxonomy): domain Eukaryota; kingdom Metazoa; phylum Chordata; class Mammalia; order Rodentia; family Dinomyidae; genus Dinomys; species Dinomys branickii. The sequence goes on along the minus strand of PVLD010006537.1, from coordinate 72,316 downwards.
CCACTGAGCTCTATGGCTACAGTACTGCTTGTAGAATGTTGTAGTCCTTCCAATTCCTGGTCACAGGTGGTTGTTTATGTCTGTTTTACAAAAACAGACAGATTCTCTATCCTAATTTAAACAGCTTTATCTTTCAGGGTTTTTAGGGATTGGATAGCCCTGGAATAAACTAAAGCCTTAAATATTTGACAGTATTATAAAAATATTCCTTTTCTTTTATTTTTCTGGCATCTATTATATATTGATGGATGATATATATTATAGATTGATATATTTTAGTGTAACTTTAAATCTGTAAATATCTAGGGGTCTACCATTTTTTTTTTCTTTTTAGCAATGCTGGGAATTGAAACCCGGTCTTCAAACATGCCAGGCAAACACCCTGAGCTACCTACCCAGCCCCTCTACCTACATTGTTAAACGAAATTTAACATTAACAATGTAGAATTTACTAAGACACATGTACATAATAATCTTTGCGATACACTTTATCTTTTTACACAATTATCAATTGTGATGACGACTGAACCACACTCTGAATTGGTGAAAACACAGCTTACGTGGAAACACTGGAAATATGGTCAGACCTCAGCATGGTCATCTTCACACACTGTGTAACTGGCTTTTGGCTCTTAATGGGCACCACTTGTTTCAATGGCTGTGACCACCATTTCCTCTTTGCTGTGTATGCTCTCACTGCGGGCCATGGAAACTCTTGGAAGTTTCTTTTGTTTGTCCCTTCAAGCCCAAACAACACGTTGTCCAAAGCATCCTTTATTCTTTGCTAAAAAATTTGTTCCAAAACCAACAAAATTTTGCTCTTTTAACCATAGCATGCAGAAGTGTTCCAAAAAAGTCTTGATGCACTTTAATGGAGAGTAGAGACCAAAACTGGGTACTGAAGTGCCTTCCAAATGGGTCAACGTAAGCACTGGAGGGGAGGCAGGAGGCTACTGGCTGTCACCTTCTTTAGAGCAAAGCAGAAAATCTGTATTTGATTTTAATCCATAAAGCTCCTAACTTCAATACTTAAACTGAACTCTACTATTTTTGATGTTGGTGTAGTATAATTTCTTTCTTTTCTGAATTATTATCTTTAATATTTACATACACCCAAAAAGTATCCTATCAATCCATTTATTTGCATTGTAACATCATTAAAATCAGTGGGAATCCCTATTTTTTAAGACACAATTCCATTTTATCCAAGTATATCATTCAATAGTATTCATGTTACACCGTTTCATCTTTGGCTACAGGAAAACTATGATTCTTTTCTATTTAATCAAGTAAACACAGTAAGACCTATACGGGGCTATCCCTCCACTTCTATGAAGTAAATACAGACTTTGAGCTGGAGATGTACCTCAACAGTAGAGAAACTGTCTAGCATGTGCAAGGCACTGGGTTTGATCCTCAATATTGCAAAAAAACAATACAAAACAAAACAAAAAACCAAACAATCTTGGGTTTGGCGTACAGCTCCTTAGTAAAGCACAAGTTTAGCTTGAGCAAGGCCCTGGGTTTGACTCCCAGAACCACAAGGGGAAAAGAAATACAGACTTCATCTTTATTTGCATATGTGTAGATCAGCAACCTAATATTACCATTATTTTTTATCAAAAGAAGTTTTAGGTTTAGCTACCATATTTCAGATGTCTTTAGAAAAACACAAAGGTATTTATTATAACAACTGAAGCTTTCCAAAAGCAATTAGTAATGTGAGAATAGTGAAGTGAACGGCATGTTAACAGAAATTGGAAGTTAAGAATTGTAAAATATTAGACAACTCTGCTTAAAATGTCAGATGTGAAAATTTTCTAAGTCCATAAAATATTCAATACTAAGCTGACAAAAGAATCTAATAATAAAGTATTCCAAAATATAAGTTTTTATGTATGTCACTGATAATTCCTTGTTCATATCACTACATTAACCCCTCAACCAATCTCGATTCAGGGATACTTCACAGTTTGGTACATGAACAGAAATACAAATTTATAATGTTAGTCATTGAAAGCTTGAAGTACTTAAATTTTAATGCAAGGGCCGGGGATGCTTAGCAGCATAAGCACTTGCCCAGCAAGCCTAAGGCCATGAGTTCAATTCCCAATATAAAAAAAAACAAAATTAATGAAAGCATCTGATTATTAAAATGTCATTTTTATATCCTTATCTTTTAAATCTTGGAGTTATTGTACAGTCACCACAGAAGTCAAGTTAAATAATATTTAAATAAACAAATTGGTAAAAGAAATAATGCTTAGTTTACCAGTAAACATTTTTCCAATTAGCAGCATAAAGTGATCCCCTTAGTTAAAAACTATTTTTTGTTTTATTTACTGTGTAGTGGTATATTATCTTTCATATTAAAAACAGAAAAGATAAAACTCAAGTTTTAAATTTAGGAATTTAATTTAACCTGAACATGAAAAAATAAATGGCTAGTAACAATCATGAAAAGTCTGAAAAGAAGGCACACAAAAGAGAACTTACCAGGCATTACTAGTCACTAGAAAGCCACTGCACTCAAAACAAAATGGTGCTGCCATAGAAATATATAGGAATTGGAACAGAAAACCCAGAAATGATCCAAACATATACAGCATCTTTACAGGTGACAAGAACAATATTTCCATCCCCTGAAAATTAAAGGTTCTTATAACAACTAGGACTTAAGTACCTGCTTATCCACCTAGGAGAGAAAAAGAACAAAATAGAATCCTACTTCATATCATGTACAAAACTTAAAACTGGAGTAAGATTGAATATTTTTAAAAAATTAGGACAATAAAGAGAATCTCTGTATAACCTTAGGGTAGGGAATACCACCCTGATCATAACAAATAGCTCAGAAGCAATAAAGGAAAAGACAGACATAATTTGATTAAACAACAATTAATAGTTTTAATTTAGCAAAAGACCATAAACAGAGGTAAAGACTGTAAAGATCTACTTACAGACATGTAACAAAGGAATACTATTGGTAAAACACAAGAGCACCTAGAAATTGAAAATGGAAAAATGGGCCATGGAAAATGAACACGAAAGGAAGAAACAAGAATTTCATGGATAACAGGCATTGACCATACACACAACATCAGTAGTAATAAAGAAGATGGAAATTAAAGTAATCATCAGAGGTAATAAGATTGGCAAGAATTAAAAAGGGCGTTGGCATTCCATGCTGGTGACAGTGTCCGAAATGGGCACTTTATGTGTGAAGATGACTCTCCTTTGGGTATAGAGATGTAGCGATATCTATTAAAATTTGAAATACACATACCGTTTGACCAAGCAATTCCACTTCTGGGAATCTATCCTATAGGAAAAAAAAAAGGACCAGTACATAAGGATATAAGTACCAAGACATTTATTCTAATGTTGTTTGTGGTGAGGGCGGGTTGGGGGGATGGTAGCTGAGGGAGATTCTCGAAATAATACGCATGCCTCCGATGAAATGAAATGTAGTACATCTATCATATACAATATTATGTCATTATTAAAAGTAATAGATAAATCTGTCTCTATAGCCTTAGAGCACTGGTATGGTAAGTAAAGAAATTGAAGGGTGAGTGGTATGGTTTATATCTAACATCCCCCAATGCCTCATGTACTCATGGGGACAGGGCTGGGTGCTGACTGGGCCATGGGGGCTGTGATACTCATCCACGGATCAGTCTATGGATGAGTTTATAGCGTACTGTGAGGTTGGAGGTGAAGCCTGGTGGGAGGAGGTGGGTCACTGTGGGGTGGTCTGGACAAGTCTATTTCCCACCCACTCCCTTGGTTGCTCTCTGCTTTCTGCAGTCAGGTCATGAGCTGATTCTCCTCTGCCATGCCACCCTGCCTTGGAGTCACGCAACCATGGACTGAATCCTCTAGGAACTATGAGCCAAAATAGACCTCTCTTCTTTAACTTGCAGATGTTGGGTATTTTGTGCTAGCAACACAAAAAGTAAGACATTTTCATCACAACAAGTAATAGCAACAACCATAACAAATCAACGTATGCACACACATCTGTGTGGCTCTGAAGACATGGAAGGGAAGGGCACAGATGAGAAGGACAATGACTACCTGCAGCTGGGAATGGAGATGAGGACTGAGAGGGGTGGGGGTCATTTGCTTTCTCTTTGTGTGTGGGTTTTTTGTTGTTGTTGTTGTTTGGCTTTTTGTCTTTTTGAGACAGGGTCTTGCTATGCAGTTCAGGCTGGCCCTGAGCTCACTTTGTAGCCCAGGCTGGTCTGCAACTTGCAAAGATCCTCCTGCCTCAGCCTCCCGAGTGCTGGGATTACAGGCGTGCACCTCCACGCCCGGCCTGCTTTCTCTTTGTATATCTTCTCCTGTTTCACTAGTTACTATGAGAATAGTTATAAATTTTATAACTTCCAAATCAAAATTTTATCTAAGAAAAAAATTATAAGATTTTAATAGGAGTGTCTCCAGACATACGTCTTCAGTGAAATTGTAGTGAGTAAACAGATATTTTCATTTTGCTGATGCCAGTCACACCACAGAGCTCATTTCCTGTAGTTTTGCCAACACCTATTTTATCCTGTGTGTACCAGCCACATGGTGTGGGTAGATTTGGGTGGGACTGACTACACTCCATTTCCAGGGATTCTTAAATGATCTAAACCACAATTCCAATTCACTTGCTTAATTTTAAATTTCCTGGTAGTCACACTTAAATTTTTTTAGAATTGAACAGTTGAAAGCAAATTTTATACTATATTTTATATAAGCTAATAAATTCAAAACCACTATCAATGTGAAATAAAAGAATTATTAATAAGATGTGCTGCTCTGTTCTTTCCGGTCTCCACCGGGACTAGCTATACTGAAGGATCTCAATGGCCGCCTGTGGTGAATGGCTACTGTGCTGGATGGCACGGGTCTGTGTTAAAGGGAGAAATGCTATAAACTCCCATTTCATGGTTGGACATGTACTGTAGAATGATCCAACCAAAGAGAAATACATGTCAGTAGGAGGTGAAAAATTCTCTCCTGGTGCGAGTCAACAAGAAAAGAAAAGTAACCTTGGGTTGCTGGAATACACAATAAACAAGATGAGAAGCCTGGAGAACCTGGAGATTCCCTGGAGAATGTGGTGTTCTCTGGGACAAGCCTGAATCTCTGGATCAACCCCTACCCTGAAGCCTGAGCCTTATCATAGGAGCTGATATATTTCCTTAAAATGTGTCAGTCACTTCATATGAGATTTTCTGTTACTTGTAATCAAAAGATTTTAGGAATCCTCTGAAAACATCCTTGGAGACTCTTGAGACCTAATTTCTGATCATCCAAGTAACTTTCTGTGGTCCCTAGACAAGAAAGCCTGTGTTTCCTTGGAGACGGCACAGGGCGAAGAGCTCAGAGAAGCCAATCAGCCCTCAAAGCTCATCCTGCCTTTTCTTCTGCTCCTTTCTCTCTGTGCCGGGGTTTCTCAGCCCCAGAATTACAGTTTGGAGCAGGCACCCATTTGTTGGGGGTGTGGGGTAGAAGCTGTCCTCCACATTGCAAAACGCTGAGCAGTATCCCTTCCTTCTCCCTCCTAGATGACCAGAGAAACCCTACCTGATCCCCAGTCATTGTAACAACCCGAAATGTCACATTAGGTCTCATCCCTGGCTAGGACCTACTGTTTTAGATCAACATTCATTTCGAGAAGACCATGAAGCTTCACTGTCTTACAGGACTCAGTCATCTAAGCCCAATGCCACCTTCTCTCGTGCCCCACAAGTCCATCTGCCCTGGCTCTGTGGTCACTTCCTCAGTCACCGACCTTCACCCAGTCACTCCCTTCCTCCTTCAATGCCCCTTTCCATAGCACCTAGATTCCCAACTGTGGTTCTTTGTTCTGCAAGAAATGCTGCTGGATCAATTTGATCTTTCTATGTAAAAACATGAACTTGGATCCATGTACAAAAGTAACTCAAAATTAGTCACAGGCTTAAATGTAAAATCCAAAATTATAATACCTCTGTAAGAAAACCCTTGTGACCCTGAACTGTACAAAAACAGCTTAGATGTAACATCAGAGCATTTAAAGAACAAACTGATACATTAGGCCATCAAAATATTTGCTTTTAAATAGGTGCTATGGAAAGAATAAAAACACAAGTCCCCAGCTAGGAGAAAACACGGACCTATCACATGGACAGACTGAGTGTTTCTTATCTAAAACACTTCAAACGTGAAACTTCACACTTCAGAGCACTGTAGGTTTTGGATTTTTGTTTTGCAGGTGCACTAACTATACCATATTAATCTATAAAAGCAAAACACCAAGGTGGGCGTGGTGGCACACTCCTGTAACTGCAGCACTTGGGAGGTTCATGCCGGAGGATTACTGGCAGTTTAAAGCCAGCTGGGGTTACATAGTGAGTTCAGAGCCAGTGTGAACTACATAATGAGACCCTGTGTCAAAAAAAACCAGAACCAAAACAAAGGCCAAACACATGAACAACCCAAATATCTACCAAAGAATAAATGAATAATCAAACTACGGCATAACCACTTGTAGGATATTACTTAGCAATAAAAATAGTAAAGAGTTATTATTAACATATACTACAATGGCTCAATTTTAAAATAATTGAGGTGAGTGAAAGAAGTCAACAGCCCCCCAAAGGTATATGCAGTATTGTTCCAATTACTTACATTGTAAAAGTGCAACCTAATCTCTAAAGATGACTGCCTTTGGAGTTCGTTGCCTGTCTGAAGGTGTGGGGCCAGATTACTAAGGAGCAAGAGGAAACGTATGAGGGAGATATACCTTCTATTGTCTTGTTTTTGGTGATTGTTTCACAGACGTAGACATATATCAAGATTTATAAAATTATGCAGTTTAAATTATGTGTGTTTGCTGCATGCAAATTGTGCCTCAAAAAAAAAAACTTTTGTTTTTGTTTTTGAAGGGGAAAACTGCAGTGTTAACTGGTAGGTCAGGTAGGGTTATACAGTTATATAGGGATAAGTAAAATTGGCTCATGCTCAGTGGAATTCCATGACAAGAAGTAGTACCTTGTGTGGGGTTATAGGTTGTTTTGTTTTAAATTTTGCTATGGGTCAATACAAGCAGAAATTCACAGTGTTTTGGTATAGTAACATAATACAGCTTCAGTGATGTTAGATACCGGACGTGGTGTGTGTTGGAATGGAAAAGACTAGACTGACCTCATGAAGTGCCCTGTTGAGCCACCTTTGTGTTAATTCTCCTTTTAATTACCTGCAAAGGCAACCACCACCACGCCCATCCCTCCATGGTGCAGAAGATGCACAGGAGCAACTTTGTAAAGGAAACAGGACAACAGCAAAGCACTAAATGGCCTGAATTACCAAACAATGAAGTAAATGCTTTTATCCAGATGTTGCACGGCAATATTTCTCCTATGATTTTATCAGAATCCTCTTGATTTACACACAAATGAATGCTTTCACACCACCTGAAAAAACTACCATTGCTCCCTCAAGACATGAAACCTGTGAACCGATCTATTAATCTCATTTCAGGATGTAATGTCAAGTGCACTTTTAAAATATACTCCATTGCTTCCAAGTGCTTCTTTAATCCACAAAGACTGGTTTCAGCATTTAAACTAGTTTATCCTAGACATAAAAAACCTCTGCTTATTCTTGCAGATAATTGATTCTTGATTTGTTAAGATACTAAACACTACGCTTTATACCTTGAAATAAAAAACCCCTGGTGAACTCACTCAGGTGCCCCGTGCACTGGAAACAGAGCTGTTCGTTGCACTGACAAAGAGATCACAGGGTACACAGAAAAGGATCAAAACTCTCTCCTTGTTCTACCTCCAGCCCAGTGGGAACCTCTCAGTCCCCCCAGAATAAATACGATCATATGGCCAACAGCAGTTACCTGTGACATCACACGATGCCAACTTTCCAATGCAAGTGCCCCCCTCAGTTCCTTAACAAATATAATACATCCAAAGGACAACCTCTGCCTCAAAGCTGACCTCTCTAAGCAAAATCACATGCCAACACTATGAAAAACACTCACAGACTGCCGCAGGAAGTCAGGTTTTGGAAATTAGGGCTCAGTGCTAATGACACCATAAGGTCAATCCATGCACATCCATGACACACAAAAGTTAAAAAACAGTTTTCGTGCATGATAGAGAACACAACAGTGATGGTAAGCTTCTACTTCCTAATAAAGGATATTTTTATGTAAGCAACCACAAAATAGCCAAATGCTTGTTGCAAGATTATTTTGTCTTCAACAATATAAAGCAACTAAAATTCTTTCCTTGCACACCATACATAGGTTTGAATTTATTAAAATTTGCATTCTAAAAAACTTAAAATACAAACTTCTGTGCTAAGTCAAATTCACGTCACCATTTATGTCCACATGCAAACTAAATTCATAGTGCGCCATAGGGAAGAGTCTTTCCTCTCCTGCCACTGTGTGGACTGAACTGTGGCTACAGAATCTGTCGGTAGTAAGAGCCCAAAGCCACCTGGATGATGTGCTTGATGAAACACAGCTCATAGGCCCACAAGGAAGGGAGGTAGGGGTTACTGCCATGCTGCACAGGCCTAGCTGACAGCCCATGTGCCATGCAGGAAAGTCTTAAACCCTCAGATGTCATCTCAAAGAGGTGGCTTTATAAACAAACATGTTAAAAAGCATGCATGTGTATTCAGGTGAAAGAAACAACTCACCTAAATCTCAGAGTGAAGTCCCCATTGCAGAAAATCACAGAAAGAAACCTGGAGACCCACAAGCCTTTGCCCACACTCCTTAGGTTTAACAGTCTGCTGCCACAGAGGGAAAGAGAATACAGTAGAGCCAAAGTCTCAGGTAGGTATTGGCAGGCAGTCTCAGGTATGGTATTGGTATGGCAGAGGGATCAGCAGAGATGCTAAGGAGACAAACTAAGTCACAAGGGAACTCAGCCTCTCAGTGGGTCCTGCAAGGGCCCAAGAGGGCCCAGCTTACAACCACGCCCTGGGGCAGAGAGAACAATATGGAACTCAGCGGGCTCACACGCCTATTGGATAAGGGTCTATCTGGGGGGTGCCAGTTTCTGCAGCTGGGCCGCTGCTCCCCCACAGCATCTTCATCACTAGTTTCTTCATTGTAATGAGGTACACTTTGCTCCTGGCAGTGCTGGGTCCATGGGGCTGCAGTAGTAAGTGGGAACTCAAGAGGAGAGTTTGCTTTGCCTTCTTAACATCCAAATAAACTTCAAAAAGCACACTGAAGCTGAGGGTGCTTGGGGAAGCTGCCATTTCTGTGGCTCCCACTGTGGATGCTGATGTTAAAGTTCACGTCTCCATAGGACAAAATGTATCTTCTCTCTCATTTCTGACTTACCCTATGGACTTTCAAAGGCAAAGGCTGCCTTCTAGTTCCTGCTGGTGTGGAGCCTAGATTCTGGTCACAGTTCACAATCAATGTACAATTGGAGTACACATAGGTCTCAAATCCTCTGAGTTGTTATTTTCTTAGTTTATCAAATAGGGCTAATTTGAGTCAGATTTCCCTTAAGGTTTCTTCTGGCTCTTAAATCCTAGGATTAAAAATGCCCATATGGATAGCTATAGTAACTCACTTCATTCTAAACATCTGTCCCAAAACACAGTTTCAGGAAGCGACCTGAGTGCCACCCTGAGAAGTGATACATCAGTCAGCGAAGGAGCCACTGTACACAAGGTTGGATCCCACATGTGGAGGATGCATGGCCAGGATACATGAGGCTCCTGCAGAAGCCTCCTGTCAGCAGAGCTGACCACTGCATGCTACAGTCAAAGAGCTCCCCAAGGAAACAGGGTCTCCTGCCCACTTCAACACCACTTCGTGGAAACAACAGCCCCTCAGTGAATGATGCTCAAATGATCTGGCCTTAATGGGACTTCCCCAGTCTTCTTTGTGGTCTTTTGCCCAACACACTAGACCGAAAATAAACGATTTGGAGGTAGAGAGATGAAGACATAATTCCCACTATGTTTATTTATTTAACCATGTGCAATATGTTCTACCTGCCAGGCAGGGTGACCAACACTTTACAAATATCTATTAATTCTCTAAATAATTCCAAGATACACTCATAGCCCCATTTCACAGATGAGGAAACTAAAACACAAAGAAATGAAGTCACTTCACTGTTTACATGGGGTGCTTAAGTGGGTTGCAGATCAGGTAGTGTGGCTTCTGAGCCCATGCTATAAAATGCTGCTCAGTGATTTCCTCTAGATGAGCAGACCGGGGCAGGCGGTCTACCCCAGTGGGCCACTCTACACAAACCTTGCTGTACAGGATTGCTCATGGCAATTTGGGGCTCTCTGCCCCAAATCCTGTGGGACTCAGATTTGCTAAAACATTACCTTAGTAAATATGAAATAGGATCATGCCTTTGGAGGTCCAAAACCCACTCCACCTTCCCACACCCATCCTCCAACCATAGTTCTCAGGTTAGAAATGGCATCTTAAATTCACCTAGAGAATAGGCTGAATATACACACAGGGACCTCCCCTCCTACCCGCAAAGTTGATCTGCATTATCAGAGGGGGGTTTGCTAATGTGACCTTCAGGTGACCAAACTCTCTAACCCTCTCCCCTAGGGCAAAACTAAATTCTTTCTCTTCATTTTTAAAGGTAAGAATATGAATTTCACATTGTTTCTATTTCCCAGTCTCCTTGCTCCCCAGTTCATAGATGACAAAGGCATGCATGATAAGGACCACTGCAAATACATGCCAAATACCAAACTGGTTGTTCGATGAATATATAAATGCAGTTGACATTCTTCCCCAGTCTGAAATCCTCTCTTTACTCTCAGGATATATTACGCTGTTCTATTTTTATATAAATATGCCACTTTAAATGCTAATTCAGAAGCAACAGTCAATTTTTTCTTCATTTTGTTTCTGGGTTTCTAACATTCACCATGATGCTGGACTTCTATTTGGCTTTGACAATAGATATTCTGAAGTCTTGCATCAATATTTGTGGGCAGAAAATGTGAAGGAGGAATACATTTATTTTAAAACTTTTCCAAACACAGCTTGCATGTCCTTTATTTAGCTTGAATTAAATTATTTCCCTCTTTTTCAGGAAATGTTGCCTTCACCTTGCTGAAAATCTCATAAATCTACTTCAAATCAGTTGTAAAACCAAGGTGATTCCCTCTCCTTGCATTCTAGAAATAACCTCACTTTACTCAAACTACTTTTCCAAACAGCCAGACAAGGCATTATGTTCTACAACATATCAGACCTGAATTTGTCTTCTTTTTGAAAAGTACATAGACATATATATGGCATTGACATCAACCCAAGCCCATTACATCATCTCAGCAATCCCTTCAATTACATAGGTCACTTCCCTCTCTTGGCTCAGTGAGGAATCCCAGCCTTAGAAACTAATCCAATGCGTGACATTCAATATATCTGCTGTAAGACAAAGTTGATCTCCTGTCTCTCATACCTTGCAAACTCAGCTCCATCCAAAATTCTCCAGTGACCATCAGAGTTCATCAGGTTCCTCTGCCTCTATAGTCCTAAGGAAATTCTGACCAGTCTCGGTCAGGTAGTCTGTCCGTCTCTCTCTGGATCACCCTCATCCATCTATCCCATCCTTTGATACTCCTTTCTCCTCCCACCCAAGCAAAGCAAAATTAGAAAGAGGTAAAATAAGTTTACTATCCTTTTTACACATTTATTGATTTATTCATGAAGCAACATGGACCTCAACACCTACTCCAGACCTCTGGTAGCTTTGTGACTGGCCAATGTACCAGAAGCATCCCATTAATGAGTCATCCCCTGCTGTACACAAAAGTGTGTATCTTTCTGTGAGGAACTAAACAGAAAACATCTTCCAGATCCAAATAAATGAGTGTCTGGTCTTGTGGACAGGAAGCTGGGCTTCCTGGCAGAACTATCATATGAGGACAGACACCTACAGCACCTACTGCATGACCAGCCCTACTGCTCCAACCACTTTGACAACAACGAAAGGAAAGAGTCAATGGAAAAGAACCCTAAAAACACAATAGACCGGAATATTGTTGTAAGATGCTGGTATTATTGCAAGGTGAAGAAATTAAAGTAAACCAAGACTGTTGTATTGTTTCTTGGGCAATTTTAATCCTCCCAGCAATTCCTCAGCATGCAGAGAGGGACTTTCCCAGAACTGCCACCATGAGGAGCTGCTTCTGCTCCTAGGTCCTACTGCTGGATGCCCATGAAAGGCCTCTTGAAAGCACACGTGGCTGAAGAGCACAAAGCTAAGAAACTGCCCAAGTGTCAGTCACTGCCCCCACTAAAAGAAAGGGATAATTGCTGGTAATTTTATAGACCCCAGATCTACATGGCTCTAATGCTCATTATTAAACCTGGTAGAGGAAAGAAAGGGCCACTTTAAGTAGCAGGGAGAATCTATCGCCAAGAATAGATAGTACAATTTCCTTCTTCTCCGTGTGGAGAAATTTGAAAAGACCATCACAGAGCAGGATGGAGGAGGTGGGGGAGCTGCTTCAGCCAATTTCCTGCTCCTCTCTCCAGGGTATTAAAACCATCAAGGCACTCTGGGGAATTCCAGGAAGAAAGAGCCTCTGTCCTGGAGAGCTGTTTATTTGGGCAATTAACAAAACACAAAGGGGTCCTTGAAAAACAAGCGGTAGCTGCCAGGGACACCTTGGTTTTGTTCAGAGCCATCCATTCGCTCATATCTTGGACTTCTTCACTTTTTCTACTTTCTTCGCCTAAAAGCAAACTCCCAGAACATTTTCCACTTCAAAATGACATTTCAGGATGTAAGTTCTGAATATTGGTGAAGCCTCAGTAAGAGAGCCACACATCTAGTGTACTTCTATACAGACTGTTCAGATTAGTTATAACAAAATGAAATTCACGTCAAGAGAGTTGGTGTGTTTCACACTGAACTGAAACCATGAGGGACTCAGTACGTGCCACCCAACCACAGGATCACTTCGGCAATCAGCTACAGAGAAGAGGCAGGGCACACCCACTTTGCTGGAGGCTCCTGGATAGCAGAGGCGATGGCCTTGTTCCTTCCTGCAAACAGCCACACTGGCTAAGTCACTTTGCTAGTTCAGTCACTGCATCTTGCTAAACACAAGCAAGGTGGTCAGGCAGAGTGCCATCTTCTAAAAGGCCTAAAAATCCAAAGCAACAAACCTAGGTGCGAAGCCAAATATTATAATGTGCCATTAGATGTGCAATTATCTTACCTGCCTCCTTGTGTACCATCAGGTAGTATATAACAAGGTATCTCAAGGGTACCAAAACTTATCACTGCACTTTCTTTTCTAAGATGTTCAGCATTAACCAATAGGTGTGTGCCACAGCGGATCTTCCAATATTGATAAACTGCACTCATGAGGACCAGTCTTCATCAGACACACACACAGCCCACAAACTCCTCTCAAAAAGAAAAAAACACAGGTATAGAATGTTCTCTTATACCATCAAGATCTTCATATAATTTATACTTTTGTATAATTTTCCCTGTACATACTTGGTTTAAACAGTTTGGATTCTACTTTCATACAGTCACTGAGATTTCCAAGTAGAATATTTCAAGGATGTCAAAGTGTGGACCCTGCACTGATCACACTGAACTTCTTGCAGAGTCCCCAGATCTCACTGCCAATGTTCCCTGCACTAGTAAGTGACCTCCATCATAAACTTGCTTCCCATCCCCGCTTTTACACCTTTTTATAAATGTTTTCAGAAACAACATACTATATTCTTTCACCTATTTTTAAATTTTATAATGCAAATGCTATCTTGCTTCTGAAATACAAGGCTCATATTTTTGATAGTTATTCCCACTGATACACGCTCTACTTTGGTCATCTTGCCTACTGTGTAGTACTTCTTTATTTTACTGTGTGATGGTTTGGACAAATAGCTGGGGGAAGGGAATACGCAGAGAGCTGATAACTTCAGTTCCAAGAGGGATGAGAAGGGAGATGCTGGAAGAATGGGGATTAAAAACTTTGGTAAATTGCTACTCTTTCAATGGATGAAAACAAAAACTGAGATCTAAGTACAGGGAGTAGATAAGATCTGGGGTCTTAAAGAAGATAAATGGCTGGAAATCCCCAGGAAAATTGATACGAAGTTACTTGGTTGTCTAGTAACATCTTGCCCGGAAATCATTTGCCTAGACTTGTCTACTGTCACTCGCACTATAGAAAACATCATAATCACTGCCTTTTCAACCTTTTAATGTGTATAGGGAACAAGAGAGTTTTCATGCTATTTATTTCAAAGTGACTGTAAATTGCATATTGGGGAACAGGGATTATATTTTTCTAGACAGAATACAGTTTGTTTTGTAATGCTTTCACTTAAAGGATTTTTCTGTGTTCTTGTATTTGTAAAAGCTTTAATTTAAATACAATATATGTTGTGGATATCAAAATTATCTTTAAGCTTATTCAAAGCAATATTCAAACATTTTAAACAAAATGGACAAACCCTAGGGGTCCAAATGATGCAAATACAATTTAAAAATATCATCCTTCAAGAGCCAGAAATTAGAAACAGCAGCAACATCAAAATAAGATACCTTCTTCCAAAAGCACAGCCAAACAGTCCACACACTCTTGTTAAAAGCCCAGTCGTACTGTTCTAAACAAAGACGACAGGGACTACAGCCCATGTTTACGTGTAGGTGCTCCCTGTTAACCCAGGAGAAAAAGGATTCAGGAAAATAGTGGGCTGCAATCCCCAGTCACTCTAGGAGACGGCACAGCACAACTTGAAAGCATCAGTATAGGTGCACCCCTGCTGCACGTAAGCTGAGAAGCTGTTACCAGCTTTCATAGTCAGGTACCACGATGGTGCCCCAATACCTAATAGACATGAACTTGTGCTCATCCTCATCCGACTTGTATTAAAATCACTCTAGCATGTATCTTGCAAAGTATTTCTTCTTCTCAACATCATAAATGAAGCTCTCATGAGCAAAGCAGTAACGGGCCCTCTGTGTGGTGTTCATTGGAAACGCCGCATGGCACTGGTTCCAGAACAGCTGTATCATGCATCATTAATTCTGTGAGGGATATTTATATGTAACAGAAAATACAAAGTAGCATGTTTACTTGGGGGTTGTTTCACATGGAAATAGTAATTTCAAAAAATGCACCGTGAAAGGTAGCTTTATGTTGATATACACATAGGCTTTGCTCTATAAACTGAACCACTAATCAATTTTTATTAGGCAGCAGATTCTAAGTGACTCATAAAATTCTTTGTGTTGCTCTGTATTCAATGCATGAGCTCCAAACAACTTATTTCATTACCCTTTTTCATTAAAGATTACATTCTCTCATTTAGAGGAATTTAATAATTTTCTTTCTTTCTTTAGCATAGATTTTTCTTGTCAATTTAGAGCTACCAGCTAACATTAATTGAGACTTAACTGCAAAGGAAAAAATAGCTCTTAAGTAGACAAGGAGTTTAATATGCTAGTTAGCATGATCTTTATAACAAGTATTGAAAATATTCCAATAAACCCAAGTATAATCTATTAGAAAGGCTAAAACCAAAGTCTGACCCTAAGTAAAACTATTAATAGGAGTTTTTTCCTATAAAGATATTTCATGGAATTTTATCTCTATTTTCTTATTTCTGATTTCTCACTACCATGGGAAGTATTCAAAATTAAACTCGTCCTAGGTGAGGCAAGGGAGTTTTAATTGTGACGCAGAAAAACGCAGGTGTTTAATTCTAAGGGCATTTCCCGATGCAGAGTATCAGACCATTCACCACTAGAACAGAGGAGTGAAAGCTGGGAGCAACTGACAATCTATACAGGCACATTTTCCAAGAATAATGATCCACTGTCCACCTGGCAGCCTAAAGGTATTTTTTTAAAAGAAACAAAATAATGATAAAATAGTCATGGCTGGTGAAGTTTAGGTATAAGGTCAAAATTTTCTAAAATTTAGACTCTTTCAAAGTTACCATATGTTTTTCTAATTGTCTATAACAAGACTTGAAAAATCTTATCTTAAATATATTAATATTTTGAAAGAGCCATGGCCCTACCCGCAATTGTCTTTAATGTAAGCTAGACAGCAAATCTAAATACTTTTAGATCAGCTCTGACACAGCAATACTTGATAACAAATCTAAGTGTAGGAGAATATTAAGGGCATTTAATTTCATTCTGCAAATTTTTAATGAAAAAATCCTATACTTTATGCAAATATATTATTATCCTTAAAAATAAAAGGCTTAACCACACTATAAAGAAATCAAGTCATGGTTCATAAATCTGTTAAAACAAGAGCATTACAGGAATCAGTTCAATAAGCTCTAGATCTAACAGTACAAAGTTTAGCTAGCTCAAAGTCTTTGCCAATTCAAATGCAAAATTACGTAATTGACTCTGTATAAAATCCATAGTCTAAAGAACAATTCATGGATTTCCAGAATATATGAGCATTAATTCCTGACTCAGATCAATTTATACTATCTGCAGACCAAATAATGTGTTTGCTTGATCGTATAATGGAAATTTTAAAAATTAAGGTCCTCGCATGAATAAATATGCATGTTGATTTACACTGTCCAGAAGGAATAAACCTTAGAAATTATAGCAAAATCACTACTATTTGACTTTTATAAATCAATGTTTTTTGTTTTCTTAATTCCATTAACATTAATCTCCAATCACCATTGCAGCCTAACAAGTCAGAAATGGCACAATAGCACGAAAAGGAAAAAAGGAACAAAATAATCCTACTTACAGACTTCCTCTTCGGGGAAGACTCAGCTCCTTCTGCAAAAGAGAAAAAAAAACACATATAGGAGATGCTACATTAACCTTAGACTGCAGGACTCCAAGTAGAAAACAAAGTGTACCATCCTTCATTACGCTTGATATGGTATTTCCGCTACTAAAAAGACTTCTATGCCATAGTTTTGTACTGAATCGTTCTTTCTACTGTTCTCTTGGCACACTGTGTTTAAGGTACAAATACAGTTTATCTGAATTCTGGAGCACCAGACAATAGCAATCCTCCCAGTGCAACTGGAGCGACATACTGGGTTCCACAGCCCTATAATTGAGCATAAAGAAAATCTGAAGAAGCAAAGGACATTCTAAACAGGAAAGAGACGTAAGGAGTAGGAGAAATTTTGCAAGATTATAATTAAGTGAAATGAAAAAAGGCAATTAAATCAGGCTGCTTACTCTCAAACAGAGGAAATTCATGCAATGTTATTCATAGCAAATATGATGCTTTACTGTTTTAAAAAGATGATGCAAAAGGTTTCCTTCTGGGATTATTTCTCAAAACAAATGTGATTTACCACTTAGAATATTTAAAAGCAGGTTAATGAATCTCTAAAAGGGAACCAGAGAACCACAACAATTACCAGAGTGTTTCAGTTTTAAAAGGATGCTCTCATACTTACCTCAAATTAAGATAATTATCTGATCACAAAGAGGCTATGGGGAAGGGAGTTAAGCGATAAACCAACCAAACAAGCCAACGGAACACAAACAGATGCAAATATACCTCCACCTACTGATGAAGTTTTCAGAAGCCTGAAGACTCAACTGTGATTCCTTGATGACAATAATTTAAAAATAGGAAGGAATGAGTCAGCCGGTCACTTAATCTCAAAATAAAGTGCAGTATAAGTTCAGAAGATTCAGCTAAATTTAGTTTTTCATTCCTAGAATTGTCATGTACTATTTGTTTTCCAGGAGCTCAAGCATTCTCTTTTGAAAGGTGATTTCCCTTCGGTCTCTAACTCACCTCTCCTGTCCCCTATTGATACTGGGTCCTGAAATGTTTGCTTGCGGTAGCAGCAGCTTCATACAGCACTCCCAAACAGTGTGATTCACTCTAGCACAGCTGGAGAAAATGGCCTGGAGGAGATCTGACCAGAGAGGAGGGAAGCTCTGTGACACAGGCTGCCCTCCCCATTAAGCTGACAGGTAAGTTTCCATAGCGAGCTGTAATACGCTAATCACTGTTTCATAGCAAGAATCAATGCCTCTAGGAAGGAAGTGTCTTCTTTCCCCCATAGCTGACATTTTCTTTTCAGGGCGTATAAGGCTGCATGGCGAATGCTTTATTTCTTTGTTATTGTTGTCTGGTTTTGCTTTATCCTGGAAGCCTTGATTATCCACAAGAAATTATAGTGTTTGCTGAACTTGGCTCCCTGCTTCTGAAACATAAATATACCTTCATTTGCTAAAAGCCCTAATGGCAAGGAAATGGTCTTTAACCAAGACTGTTTCCCTTAGGAGCTGAAATGCAGGTACAAAAATTAGTTTTCCATTCAGCTTTAAAAAAAAAAAAAAAGAAGGGAGAGGTAGAGGTTGAAGAGTTAAGAGAAGAGAGAGGCAGGACAGAGAGGGAGAGAGAATGAATGAATGAGAGCACTCCCTAGACCAGATTTTTTCCTTAGACTCAGAGCCTAAATAGGTAATCCCACTCTGCCCAATAAGCTGATCTGATGGCAGCATAGAAGACACCTGAAGGATTATCATTAACAACAAAAAAGTGATAAACCAAGCGTTACTTCAACTATCTAGGCAAACAGATCAGTAAGAAGATTTAAGAGGGAAAAAGCCAAATGAATGGCCCAAATACTGTAGTTCAATCATTCATACCCCTGCCACATGATCTGACCATAAATGGATGGCTTTGCTCTGAGAAAAAGAACTGCTGAAACAGCAAGAGATAAAAACCAACTGTGCTTTTAATCACAAGTATTTCCAGTAGGTCTAGAATTATGAGTTCTAAACAAGGAGAAAGGTTATGGTGGGTAACCCAGCCCTGTTGCTCCACAAGGCAACAGCTGAGATTTTAAGACGTGGCGCGTTGGACACTTAATCGGCTACTGTCAACAACTGACCTGAAGCTACTGCTCTAACTGACCTGAAGGAGCTAATCCACCTGACGGCTGGAATGTCAGGCTCGGAACTGGAAACTCAATTTGGTAGCAAATTGGAATCAGATGTGATGGTAATAAAGTGAGAGAAATGAATGTGCTGTGGCCAAGACCTTGTGAACAGTAGCTGAAAAAGTCTGCAAATACCAAGAGGGGAAAGCAATTGTGGACAGGGCAGGAGCAGCTCCTGCCCTAGTGTATGGGGACCACACACTGATAAATCTGCGCCTGTCAGACGTAAAAGACAGTATCAGGCATTTTACCTGCAAAGCCCCTGCAGCCCTCTGTATATGTCCCCATTATCTTTTCTTAATGTCAGGATAAGGTCACTAATGCATACTAGGTAATTAGATAATACATGTGCTACTGGTCTGTGTCATAAACCAAAGCTTGCACTTGGTATGTATGCAATGTGTTAAAAGTTTAGTGTTAGGTAAGAATTGGAGGCCGAAAGATGAAAATCAAAAAGAGAGGGGCTGGGGATATAGCTCAGTGGGATAAGCGTTTGTCTGGCAAGCACAAGGTCCTGAGTTCAACCCCCAGTAATGCCAAAAAAAAAAAAAAAAAAAAGAGAAAGAAAACCAAAAAGGGAGCAAGAAACATCCATTTGAACTAAATATGTTGTTTATTAATTATCACCTGGTTAAGGAAATTCTTACCATATTAAAATAATTTTCTAAAAATTATATCATTTTCATGGACAGTGATTACTCAGTGACATTTAACATCTTTTGAAGTGGCTCTTAATTATGATTTGTTTGATATTTTAACCTTTGTCCCCTTTCTGAAAGTGTTTGCAGATACTTACGTTGCAAATAAAAGTGAAAGAAGATTCATCTGTTTTAGAACTCGGTCATTTTCTTGAGATCCCTTGATGAGACTAAGAAAAGCGGGGTGTGTACCTGTAACCCCACCACTCAGAGACTGAAGCGAGGGACGGGGGGCCTGAGACTGAAGGCTACCCTAGGCGACACAGTCAAACACTGCCAAGGGGTTCCTCAAATGCAGGAAGAGAATTCATGGAACATCCGTGATAACAAGGAGGACCCATTGTACCCCTTTCCCCAGTCATCCTTGACCTCAGCAGGAGAAAATTATTTGTTTCATTCATGAGGACAATGGAGAAAACTGCAACACTTTCTACAGCACTGCCCTGAAATGCTGACATCAGGCGCCCTCTGATGTGAGATGAGAAAGACACCCTACCCTCCGGCATTTTTCCTAAAAACAAATGCATAACTCTCATCATGAAAAAGCACCAGATGAACTTAAATGGAGGCATAGTCTACAAAAATATCCAGCCAGGAACCCTGAAACTATCAAGGCTGTGAAAAATAATGTCAGATTGAGAAACCATTACATATCAGAGGACACTAAGGATGTATGACAACCAACCATAATACAGGATTTTGAACTGGAATCTGGATCACAGTGGAATATCTGATGATTAAAAGCCCATAATTTAGGTGTGAGCAAACATGCCAAGGTTAATTTAATAGTTTTAACAAATGTATTAAGGCTGTTAAGAGAAACCAGGGGAAGGAAATACAGGAATTCTCTGAGCTATCCTGCAATGTGCCTGTGAATCTAAAATTATTTCAAATTATTTTTTAAAATATATCACAAAAAAGGAAGGAAGGAAGGAAAAAGACTAAGGAGTGGTGAACACGGACAGTGGATGAGATAAACAAATATATAGATATCCTAAGCTTATTTAAAGGCACTAGACACCACCCGTTTTTAGGAGGCTACAGAAATAGTGTAGGGCAGAGAAAGCTGTGGCTGGGAACAGCTGAGAAATAGAGTAAAGAAGATGGTGAGTAATCAGGTCGGAGAGATGATTTCATAAAATTCACGAAGAAAATGGGGATGGAGCATGGAAGAAAAATGCATAGAGAAGAGGAGAATGTTTGGGCCTGTGTACACGGAATGTGAAGGAAGGAAAGATGGGCTGGGACGTGGGTCACTGAAGAAGTCTGCTTGTGTTAAGTACCACACACTGATGGATTGTGCTAAGCGGAAGTAAAAAGAATGAGGAATTCTTGTGTGCATGTACCACCTCCCCACGAAGAATGTAATCATTATGTATAGCAGACAATTGCTACTAAACTTAAGAAATTAGAGGCAACTTAAAATGTTGGCAGAAGTACTACACCCCCAGGTATCAAAGTACACAGAAGATGACATAGTGAACAATCTACTTGCAACCTTTATCCCACAGCCACATAGCTCTGCTGTCTTGTAACTTTCCAGAGATGCTCTATACACAAACACCAAATACATGCACACGCACACGCACACACAAACACACATGCGCACAATTATACCACAAAAAACCAAAAAGATGGCTGGTTGAATAGGAATGCCAAGTAGAAGAATCCAAACAGGCAATGAGACCTGCCTGGGTTCAGGAAAGAGATCAGGGCTGACAAGAGGCTCTCAGCACATAAGCTGGTGTGGGAGCCAGGCTCTGGATGAAGAGGGTAGAACAGATGGAACAACGGGCGGAGATGCCCGTAGACACAGCGCGTGGGCACTGCACCCCTGGAGAAGTGGGGAGAGTGCGCTACACGTGGCTAGAGGACATACTGATCTAGCGGCACTGGGGTTCTTGAAAACAATGGGAAGTGCAGAAGGTGGACGAGGAAAAAACCTATATTGAGGGCAGATAACAGCACTCTGAGGCAACAGGATGACTGAGCAGATGGTGTCAGAAACTGGGCAAGAACTAGGCAATTAAAGCCAGAGACTGTCACACTGGGGGAGCAGCTCAGTGAGGACTCCTCTGCTTAGGGGAGCCCGCCCTCCAGGAAGCACCCCTCTGTCCCCACACCTTCCCCACATGGCTCCTTGATGGTGCCTGTGAGTACAGGCATGATTATTAGCCCAGGTCCCTGCCCAATTGCCCCATGGGTAGCAGAAAGGAAGAGAGGCTCCCCTCACTAGCACAATGGGAACGGGGACCACATTCCACCAGGTTTCTTGTTCTGGAGTTCCTCCACAAAAAGGATGGGAATTTGAAGGCTGGGCAGCTTGATTTTTTTCCTCCCTCAGCCTCAGTGCCCTGAACAAACAGGATGGCAACGTGCAACACACAGTCTTTCCCCATCACTGTCTAGAACCGTGTAGAAGCTCATATGTTTGGGCTGGGGATGGAAGTCAGGGGTAGGGCACTTGTCTAGTACGCGTGAGGCCTTGAGTTTCATGCTCAGCATGACGGTCAATCACATAAAGAGCATGTGCTTCCCCAGTGTCATCTCTCCTTAATCAATGGTGGCTTCTTCATTGAGAGTCACTATAAGTACTCTGCACTGATAAACTATTGAGGGAGAAAATTCAAAGAACCAAGATATGCAAGGTAATATATCAGATACTGTTAGTGATGTAGAAGGGGAAAAAAAACAGTTAAAAGCCAGTTGAGGAAACACACACACACACACACACACACACACACAAAACAAAAAAAAACTATCACCAGGTGCAAAGCTATGCAACATAACCTGCAAGTGTAAATGCTGACAGCGGAGAGAAAATAACAGGAGATGAGACAATACAGCTCAAGCTGTGGTTCTGAACACTGGCTAATTTGGCTGAAGCAGTGATTCTGAAACCTGGCAACATGTTAATGTCACCCAGGGAGCTTTTACAAGTGCCAATGCCTGCATACCATCCCTGGGGTTGTGGAGAGAGTTGTCTCCCTAAGTCGTTTATTAGAGGCTAGTAATTTGAGATCCCCTTAAGGACTATTACTTTGCATAAGGCTTTTCCCTTTGGTTGTTTTACTTTAGGGAATACCAATTTGTTAGGCTGTCATAATGGCACTGAAGCTTGAGTTTTTAGTCATTGTCTTTGCAAGTTGGAAGTGTTGTGGGATGAAAAAAGCTCCTCCCATGGTCACTGGGGCAAAAGTCTGGAAGGGGCCTCTCCTGGCGTTATGGTACAGAAGTAGCTCATCCAGGGGCTAGATCCCTAGAGACAGGCTGGGGCCCCTGTTTGCTTTCAGTTCTGAGTCATTTATGAGGGAGAAATAGCAGAAAAGTTTACATCACAGGCCCGGACCATATATGAAAGCTTAGTCCTAAAGCAGAATAGAAGGAAAATTGCCTTTCAAACAACCCCCAAATATTCCACTAAGCCGCCCATAAAGTATATAGAGAGCAGAGCTGAAAACCCAGCAGGCAGAGCACCATAGAAATGCTTTGAGCATTCAAACCGTTCATTCTGTACCAGGCCAGTAGAATCCTTGTGGGAAATTTCAGGAAGTGAATTCAAGAGGATCTCCTTTCCTCAGGCTCTATTTTATTCCATTACTGTATCTGTAATCATGATGTGCTTTGATGTGTGTAGATGTGCTAGTCAAGTTAAATAAAATAAATGTTAAAAGACTCACATAAATTGCTTATTAGGTTTTTCATATAAATTTTACTTCATCTAAACCATATCCCTCCTTCCTTTGAAAATTAGAGAAACAAAAGTAGCTACTTTCTTTCCTTTTTGTCTGAGTTGCTTTGGTCCATGAACTCAGATAAATAGTTATTATCCTCAAGACTTTGGCATTGGTTTCAAAAGCCTTCCCCATAGACAACTGAAGTCACTTTCTGAGTCACAACACACATGTCCATTTTTGTCTCATAAGGACTTATTATAAAGTGAGTCAATCAGCTTTATAACAAAATCAACCGGCATTCTGGAAAGGACACTCAGGTCTTCCCAGGACATATCCAGAGGAGATTAGCACAAAGACCAAGGGTGATCGAATCCGAATTTGACTCTTATCCTCCACTCCCACTTCTCTGCCCCACACTCTACTGTGAAAATACCGGAAGATGGTGTATTCACCCATTTTTCATTGCTATAACAAAACACTTCAGGCCAAGGAATGTTAAAGGGGACTATTTAGCTCCCAGCTTTGGCAACTGAAAGTGCAAGTCAGCCAGCCTCACTTGTTCAGCATCCGGTAGGGACTTCCTGGTGGATGGCACAAAACGACAGTGTGTGTGGGATCCCATGTTGAAACCAGAAGCCAGGGTATTTAGTGTCCATGTTCTTTGCATCATAACTCACTCCTGCAGACACCAGGGTGCTGCAAAAGCCACACCCACCCCTTCTGAGGGTGACACCTCCAATGGCACAGTCACGTCCCACTAAGGTTCCACCTTCTACCACCTCTCAACATTGTACTCTGAGGACCGGATTTCCAACACACAGAACTTTGGGTGACACAAGAAACAACCACATCCAAGCCACAAGCAAACATATCCACACCACAGAGTGGTGACGTGAGGGAAGACACAAGCAGGGAAACCTGGCGATGGTGACCGTGATGAGGGAGGGCAGCTTTTCTCCTAACGAGGAAGGGAGGTAGAGGTGAAAACCAGTACATTCTGCAGAAGAGCAAAGTAAAACCGAAGCAATTCACTTGGAGTTCTTGGAACTTTAGAAACACAGAAAGCAAAAATCTTTCCCCAAGGGTGAAGGCAAGGGCATATTTGGGGATTAAAGCAAGCAAAATGGGTTTCCTTTATTCAATCACACACCTTTTAGTAAAGGTCGGCATGGCAGGTGCTATGCCAGGCACTGGGGATAAAGGACTTTACTTGCTGTAAAATATAGCGTGAACAGGCCTGGAATAGAAGTCTTTTCAAAGTATGCAATGACACAGAGGGGGAGTGGCTCCTTCTCTGAGGCCAGTCCTGGCTGCTTCTTGCCCAACAACATTCCCTGTTACTCATGACAACAGGGCTGATGGAATCAACCCTATCCTCAGGCTCAAGACAAGCTGAGGAAGGTAAGCTAATGACAGAGCTTGTTTTCTAGGCCAATGGAATTGGTTTGAAGATCTCTTTTGAACCACTCTCAGAAAACCATTTGCAAAATGATGTTTGCTCAGGGGTCCTGCGAAGCATAACAGAGAGGAAGGAGTGTTAACCCCAGGAAGCTCAAAGCAGACACAAGGACAGGCATCCAAGGGGGCAAAGAAGGACTGGAAGAAACGTGATCTTCAGTGATTCCTTTGTAACAGTGGCTCTTACCTTGCACATGTCTAGATTTCTGGGATACACAAACCAATCGAATGTCTTTATTGTTTAAACCAGTTTCTCTTGTATTTTCTGCTCCTTGTGAGTCAAAAATCCCTAAGTGACACAATATTTGCACCTGCTCTTTCTTCCACAGTGTCTGGGCTGTGGCCGGGCAGCCTCAGGAGAGAGTGCAGAAGGAGACTCTGCAGAAAAGGGACTGGAGGAGATCAGGTGGGGTGCGGGGAGCCAGCACACAGCGCTGGGGGGGGGCGCTCAGCACGGCCAGTACAGAGAATAGAGAGAAAACAAGAGGCCAAGAGGAGGGAGCGGGGCAGGACCAGGCCGTGGGTGGTTTGGAAGGTTCACGTTTATCCTACAAGCAACAGAAAGCTCATGAATCCTTTAAGCAGGAGCAAAAGACGATCAAAGGATCGCTCAGGGGGTAGGGTGTTCAATGACCACAAAAGGACACATGCACAGGAGGGCCAGGGAGCAAAGTCGGCTTTCTAGGAGGCACAACACAGCCAGGACCACACACCAGGCAGGGTGAAGGGGGAGCAGAGGCAGGTTAAAGGCAGTAGTGCATGCATAGCACCAATGCCAACTTCTGGAAAGACAAAAAAGTCACAGTGGAGCTAAGGACAGGGTCCCACTCACAGAGGAGGAAAAGGGCCTGCTAAGCACCAAGAGCACTGAGGGCCTTTCAGAAGTTGAGTGATGGAAATCTAAAAGTGGATGAGGAAATGGTAGAATCCTTAAGTTAGACCAGATGGTCCCCAAAAAGCAGGAACATGAGATAAATTTGCAACATAAGAAAAGAGCACAAGCCAGCCTCCCAGGTCTTGCTTGAATGAAGAAGGAAACACCGGGCATGACAAGCCCCTCTTCCACTTTACATTTTTACACAAACACTGGGAATTTATTTCCACTACTTTCCCCTACAGGTTTATAAAGATATCTAACATTTACTCCATAACGACACACACACATTGTTATTGGCAATAATGACTGTGTGCTAGTCCCATTTTATAGATGAGAGATAAAGTAAGCACTGGACAGGCCCAGTAACTCTCATAAGTCACAGAGCTGATAAATGGCTCAGCTTGTCGCTGAATAGACATTTGCCTGGGTCCAGAGCATTTTCATTTTTTTCCATCACTGAGTAATGACTTGATATATTAGCATCACAGATCGCCTCAGATAGGTTCCCAAGTTTCATTCATAGCTGGTAACACACTGCTCAGAGGAAAGAGAGCTACAACCCAGATCCAAGCAAATTTCACACCTAAACTGTCTTTATAGGCTCTGATTTTATTTGAAGCTAAATCCTGTAAGTACATTACTTTTAACACAGATGTTTTTTAGAGTAGAAAAAGCATAGCAAGCCAACTAATCAGCGAACCCCAAATAAATGAACAAATGACACAAGCTTCCACTCCACTCAATTACTGTGGTTTTTGATGCTTCCTACCATGTCACACCTTTGATGTCCAAAAATCAAACCTAGGAATCAGGCATTTGGATATACCTTGTCTTTTCAGTAAGTACTACAAAAGGGAAGTCAAAGTTTACAAGCTTTTCTGCAGGGTTTCGGTGAGTCGTAACTAACACTTAATGTTACTAACAGTTCTAGTTTATGCGATGCTTGCTCTATCCTAGGTGAACCGTATTTGATATCTCAAGGTTGAAAGCTTCTAGTCCACTGTCAGAGTGTACATATTTTGCATGCTTACTTTGTTCTTAAGGAACTAAAGAAGAGTCCTTCAAGCAAAACTTTCTGTGTCTTTTCTGAAATTAAGGAAACTAGTGCGATCCTATGAGAGGGGCTGGTCTTTCACAACGTAAGAAGAGTTTCTGTACTGCAGTGGTTATCACATTCACCTCACACATTGTAAGAAGTTAAAATAGAAAATACATATTAGATGAACTGAACATAAAGTTGAAAGAAATCCCTACTGAGGTCAGTTGCATATTTCACAATGGTAAACACGATATTCTAACCCAGAGCAACACTAGAGAGTGTCTTTGAGAAGCCTTCTTGCCTTCCCTAAGACTCAATTCCCTAAATTATGAAATGAGGATGAGACAGCTTGTCTTACAGGGAGCCGGGAAGATTAATGATAACGCACACCCTGCACTGAGCACAAGTCCTAAGCAGAACCTTAGACATTAGCTATTTTCAGTTAAATGCAGTACTTTAATTAATTAAGACACACAGGACACAAGTGAAGAGCTGTAAGAAAGAAAGCACAGAGGTTAAATTAGTGAGAAAGTGTGTGTGACCCCTACACCTCCTTCACTTCTGAAGACTCAATCTGGCCATGGCTTTGTGGAAACAATTTGAAGATTCAGAGCCAAGAGGACTTCACTAAAATCACACACACACACACACACACACACACACACACACACACCACACACACACCCCTTCTGTTAAACCAGTAGGCAAACTTCTTTAGTAGCAGGGGGTCAAACACCAATGCTAGAGATTTGAAATGTAATTGCCCTTCAGGCAATGCAAACTTGAAGGTCCTTTAGGGTTTCTATGAACTTTAATCATGAACAAATTTTGTGATTTTCTCTTTTTCCTCAGAAAAGACTTATGAACACTTTTGGTAAATTAGCATATCAACCCTGCCACTTAACTCTGTTTTCATTACTGGAGAACCCTGTGACCCACAGTGAAAACAGCAGGGCACTGCACAGAGCTGTGCCCCACGGGCCTCCACAGGCCTTTCAGTTTTTCCATCTATTACCAGCAAATTACAGTAAATTCAAAATATTGATTTGCGCACTCTTATATGGGAAGAAAGTTACCATCGACTTTTATTGCCTATTGTTGGTTCCAATTCCCTAGGATCAATAAAAGTTACAATGTTCATAAGCTTCTAAAAAGCTACTTAATATAGTGGATATGAGATACCTTTTAGAATCACTAGAAATCTATAAGATTCTTCAAGAGGAGGGTGGCAAATATCTTCAGTGTTCAAAAGCTTTATTTGATTTGAGAGTCTTCTCATTACCTAGGAAGATGTCCTTGGAAAGAAGTCAATGTCAATGACTGGTAATGAAAACTAAGTAATTGGAAAAAATTCCACTTAACAGATTTTTGCTTTTACCTTTTGGTTCTCGTTCATTCTTACACCCAAATCACTGCACAAGAAACAATCATTCAGTGGTGTGATCATTTTTCAAAAGTCTATCTTAACACAGATTTAAGATGGGATTTCTTGACAGTGGTTTCCAAGGCTCATCAGCGGAGACTCAGATGCCTATAAACAACATTTCAACTGTTTCTAATTTAAAGAATCAATATCCTTTTATGAACCAATTTTTAAAAAATCAGATAATAATTCAAAGGTTTCATTAAAATCACAGATAGCCTTAATACAAAAAGAAAAAGTCTTTTCATAGACCCAAGCAAAAGAATTGGACGAGACTCTGACCAGTGATAATAAATTTACTCTGTTGAGATGAATCATTTTTATTTACTAAGGACACCTTGCAATTTATCTAGCAGTCACTATTCTGAAAGCCTATTTTAGTTTAGAAATTTACAGGCAAATCAGCTCAAGGGAGCTCGTCAAGTGCTGGAGGAAGCTAATTTTCACAAGTCGACTTTCTTCTCGTCATTCCTCTCTATCTAAATGCAAAAGACTACAACTTAAAATGTACATGTAAAGTAGATGAAAGTGAGGCAAGATTAACGACACACATATTCAAATAATCAATATTGTGAACTTAAGCCACTAATGGTGCTGAAATTTATTGTGAGAAGGTCAGAGAATAAAATAAACAATTGGATTACAGAGGATATATTGCACTTAGTAAGTAATAGGTCCTATTGGTTAGAGGGTACAGTATCTGGCATATTAAAAGTGTCTTGTACAATGTGCTATTTTAAGTGACATCAGCTGGCAGAACTCTGGAACTGGGACTTGCAGAGCGAAGAACATGGGTTAAAGAGGTATATCCCACCTCCTCTTCCACGCCTTCTGCTCTGTTGCTCCGATAAAAACCGTGGCCGCCACTGCAGTGATAAAAACAGGTTTGTTCTCCAAATGCCAGGCACTGTGCTATACATTTGGTTATGCAGGATTTCATATAAGTCTTAGGTACAGAAAAGATTATACATTTTTTTTCAGATGGAGAAACTGAGTCTTAAAAAAATGTTACATCCCTTTCACAATATCTACACTACCTTTTGGATCTTACTTACCCGTTCAGTTTTAAGGAAAGAACAACTGAGATGGGGGAAAAGAGAAAAAGAAGGAAGATATATACATATATATATATATATATATATATATATATATATGCTAAGATAAGTGTACTACTAATTTCTATTAGTTCACGGAAAGGAACAGTTAGTGTTCATATTGTTTGATCAGTCTTACATGCCTATAGCTGGTAATCTGAGCAACTACTTTTAAGATAACAATATGCAATATAATAACACTGTTAACTTCCTAAAAGAAAAAAAAAGCTACATCACATCAAGGACAGCAAAGACAAAAAGCGTTTCCACACTGTACCAGCCCAGAACGTTCTGCCAACAAATGGCTTTTATATGAGAAAAATAAATTCCTAGTTTTTAAAAGCAGCTATTGGTTGAGTTTTCTGTTTTTGGCAACTGAATACGTTTCTAACTGATACTTTTCCAAAGTCCTTAATACTGAACTTTGCAAGTCACTTTTGTCACAGTGTATCAGAATGCATAGCACATTCAAGACAACCCTGGAGCCATGAGGACTGGTGCGCATTACTCAAAGAATAGGAGAAAATGTTCACAACTAAATGCTCCTTAAATTAGGGCTAGATTCTGTGAGTAACAAAAGGCTTAGAAGCATTGATTACAGATCTGCCAATTTGTTTCCTTTTTCCAAAATATATTTGGGAGGGCTGAGTGCGATTTAATGACTTTGAAGTTAACCAAAGAGAGCCTAAGCTGAATGGCATCACAGTTGTGACAATTAATTAGCAGAAAATATTTCAGTGCAGGGAAATTTTGCTTTTTTTTAAGCATCAAAAGCAATAAAAGGCTTTGGGGTTTTATAATTGGTTCTTCTCAAAGACTGACTTCTGTTCTTACTGCAAAGACAGAATCCTTCCTTCAAAGTCAAAATAATTCCTTGTTATTTCTGTGGATCCCACGGATCCCCACTGGGGTGGACATTTAAATCTTAGACCTAAGAAAATTTTCAGAAGTAGCCTCTCATTTTTGTGAACCAAAATATTAAAGGAAGTTCCAAGCAGGACGCTCCTGCCTTGCTGCACACATAAATGTAGCAGCGCAGGGATGAGTTTAAGTGTTTTTTACTTCGGTTCCAATTATGTTTTTCTGTGGAATTCCATTGGATTACCTTGAAAATCTGAAATTCATAGTTGATTTCAGATTCACAAAATAAAAACACACAGCAATGATAAAAACTGATACTACTATATTAAAAATATTAACAAAGAGGGGAAATCAACTTTAGGATCAGAGAACTCTGACTGAAACAAAGTTTCAGGCTGCCTTAACTGACATTCAGTGCCACACTAAACACAAGGAATGTTCACAAATGCGTTTAAATGGTTTTGTCATTTTAATGCTCTTTTTAAAAAAGGAAAATTAATTACACTAAGATGAATGATATATCCATCAGAAAGTAAAAACAGCTAAACTTGAAAAATTAGATCTTTCAAAGGAAGCATCTAAATATGCAAGTCCTACACACTAAGTCCCATGTGCTAATTAAGTTGCGAACCTATCCATCCTTAGGATGACTACACTGTGGTAGCAAAGGCTCTGACAGGGGCCCAGGCAGGGGCGCAGAGACTGGCTTAGGGGTCTGCATGCCAAAGGGAATGGTGGGCCCGCCTGACCATCTGGCTGTGGGCCATGGGGCTTTCTCCCCTCCCTGGTAATTGCAGATCACAGCAAACCACAGTATTGTCATGGAGAGTGAATGAAATAATATATGTATAAAGTATCTAGAAAACTAAGCAGCACACATTGAGCACTCCAACATTAGATTCTTCTCAAATGTATATGCACAAACATGACATTGCACCTCAGGTCTTGAAGTTTGAAAGTATAAAATATTCAACCTCAGTATATATTAAGTATTTATGCTGATATATCTTCAGAGCACCAAAGGACAGATAAAAAAAAGTAGTCATAAATTTAAATACTCTCTAAGCCCACTTCGATCAAAGCTTAGAGAATTTATTTATTCTTGTATTAGTGAAACACTCAGGTGCTTTCCAAATGAGCTCTGCTACTTTAAAACTAACCCCAAATGGCTAACCTAGGCAATTGTGACTGCCATTTATCAAGCATGAAGTTCACCTCTGCATGAAAAACAAAATTCTTAAAAAGCAGATTCCGCTTTTATCCACACACATGCTAAACATACTGGCATATGTTCCAAGTATTCTATAGCTGTATATTTTAAGCAGACCCTTTTAACCTCATGCAGCTTTCATTAATTTACAAGAGAAAGAGTATTTCTTGCTATGACCAGGAACAATATGCTAGATTTCTTTTGACTCTGTTTGCATTCTGTATTTTTCTCAGTCTACCTTTCATCAATAAATAAGAGTGTTGCTTTAACTAAAAAGTGTGGAAAATTCTGATTGAATTTTCCACTTCAAAGTACACAAAATCATTTCATCTAACATGCTGTGTTAGAAAATCTATGCTCCATCCTGACCTCCTGTTGCAGTCTATTTTAAGTATTGGTGATGGACCGTCTATTTTAAGTATTGGTGATGGACCGTCGCACACTGCATGGCTGGTGAAGTAAACATATTGACTGAGAAATGTTTTGAAAACCCCCAATTCCACATAGATCCCAGCTACTGTCAAAATCACAAAAATGTTTGCATTCTGTCTGTGCAGGAGCATGACGGAGCTCTAGGAGAAATTCCCATAATAAATAAAACCAGCTACTTGCAGAACACACCATCAAAGCAGGACTGTGCAGGACTTGAAGCCGGAGGAGAAGGGGAGCAAGATTCCGGCCAGTAATATGCTCAGAGGTATATGAGAAAAGATATCATTAACCTACCCTTCCTTTAACCTATTTGCAAGGTTAAAATAAAATTTAGCAGAAGAGAGTACCACCACTAGTGAGAAGGCGCAACTTGCCGGCAGTCAAAGAACACATGGGAGGAAAGGTGATACATTGATTGACCTTTCCTTCCAATTGCAGTCTAGGCAGCTAGCTGTCTTTTTTCATTTGGGGGATATGACAGCTGACCCAGCTTATTTCCCTGGACCAGTAAACTAGGACAGTCCTTGGACAAGTTAGGCAGCTGAGAGGAGTATACTCCTACAATTCAGAGCAGTAAAACACTAACTGTTACTAAGTAGCAAACCCAAAGTAATAATATTGTAACTAGACAGGCTTCTTGGTTAGAAAAGGCTTCCTTCTCTCAAGGTGCAAGCTTCCTGAGCCCTTAGGACAAGCTGTTGAATGTTTTGCAGATGTGCATAGTGACAACCCAATATGAAATTCTCAAACTCCCCCAAATAAAGAGTAACAGGTTTCACTTAGCATATAGCCTCAAAGGGTGTTTGACAAGAAGAAAGTAAATTTCCTACATAAAAGACTCTCTGTTTAAATAAGTTTAAGAAACACCCAATTTATATAGCTTGGGGGACTGACCCACTGTAAGATCTCCCTGACACTTTTGGACACACGAGATAATATCTGTGAAGATCAAGAGCATAACCTCCATGGGCCCCAAATCCATCGGGGCAGGAACCATCGGTGAGGAGAGGAAGGACACCGTTTGGGCAGATGTGCAGAATACAAATTGATAAATACAGGTTCAGACCTACTTTTACTACAATATTAGGATAACCATAAGGAAACCAGAGATGAAATTACTGCTACCTAATACACCATTATTATACTTACTAACTTTGAATTACAGAGTCTTCAACTGCATTGCCTTGAAAGAGATAAGGTAGCTGCATTGTAATTCAATACAAAGCCCCCTGTATACCTCACAAGATCACAGCAACAAATTCAGAGGGGGACTGAAAACAAGAGCTACAGAAACAAATCCCTGGCGGATGATGGGATGGAATCCCTAAAGAAATAAACACAAGCTTAAAAATGCATGATTACCACAGCACAGGCCTGCAGTCCGCGTGCAAGATAAACCCAGTAAATACAGACTGTACCACACCACGTGTCTAAAACAGTGGGAAAACAGCGGAACTGTGTCTCTTATTTATCAAAAGCCAACGAGAATCTTTGTTCTTTTTTCTCTATTGGCAAATTTCCTGCTTCTGAGACTTCCATTTGGGATGTAAACAATCAGAAGAAACGGTTGCTTACCCCAGAGCAAAGCACAAAAGGTAGACATGAAACAGATGTCATCACTGGGGCTCATTCTTCTTTGCCCCGGCTGTGGGACATTCCTTTGCCTCTTGCCACGCCCCCAGGGCTGGGAGGAGCTGTGGTCTCTGCTTTCCTTTGACAAGCTTAGCACTGTTTTATAATTTATTTTCTCAGGTACACTTATGCCCTTACCTTGTTTGTTTTATTTTTTGAGATAGGGTTTCACTAGATTGCCCAGGCTAGCCTTGACCACGTTGTGATCCTCCTGCCTCAGCCTCCCAAGTGCTAGGAGTATAAGCTTATTCTCTTGGCATTTTTTATTTTTTCCTGTTCAAAGTATGATTTTGTAGCTTCCCCAACTGAAGGTGAGAGAAATGGTGCTGTTTGAGAAGCATCCATTCTAAGCAGAAGAGGAACCCTTGGGCATTGGGATTTTGCTTCTTGGGTCTAAAACTTCCCAGTAGTGCCAAACATTTGAATCAATGAAGATTGTAAACTGGGATGAAATAATATGTGCTCAAGAAAAAGGTGGTTTTTTTTTTCTGTGTCATGACATTTGGGTAGAAGTGCTGAGTCATTCTGCTCTCTGTTGGAGCTAGGTCTTGGTATTGCTGTGGCCCATGTTCAGTACAAGAAATAGGCAACACAAGTAGATACAGAGATAGTTAAAATCTTGGTGTTATCAGATGGAGACAAAAAAAATAACTGCACTGAAGCACACAGAGGAAAATATATGGTACCATGAATGAAGACATGAAAATTCTGGCAGAGATATAGAAACATAAATCAAGCAAAAAAAAAGAACAGACTGAAAAATTTATCAGAATGGAATGCTCTCATTCACTGGCAGACCAAACCAATGAGAGAGTCGGCTAAGTTTGAATCAAAACAATAGAAATTATCTAAAATAAACCACCAAGAGAAAAAGTAAAAAGCAAAACCCAGAGAAAAACAAGTGTCTAAGATCTGGAGGGCAATGTTAAACCACTAGGTCAGGTTTATAGGGAGTCCCAGCAAGAAAGGAGAGAAGACAGAATACAAGATACACTGAAATAGATCTATCCAGGAATCTTCCAAAAACTGATGAAATTCATCCATCTCCATCTTCCACAAGTTCTGAAAATCCACAGCAGAATACAGACAAGGAGCTACATGTGAATGTATGTGTGGTAACAGGACCAAAACATGCATGTTTACACACACACACACACACACACACACACACACACCCCTGAAAAAAGTTAAAACAGGCAATGCAGTTATCAACACATTGAAAGCAGTTACAAAAAGAGGGTCATCGCTGGCTTCTGAGCATTGGCCAGCAAGTGTGTCTAAGCTATCCAGGCAGCTCCTATCAAGCACTATTAAGAAACAAAGTCCTTCTAAAACCCTGCCAGAATCCACAGAAGCAAGACGAGACTTGATCAGACTGGGCCACTTAAGTGACTCAGCTATCAGTTTAGAGATACAGGTCGTGCATGGATTTGTTTTTCACTCAAGGGATAGCTGAACACCGGGCCGCACAGGATCCAGATGTCTGTGAGGGCAACAGGGCGATGTCAGCAGTTCTTCCTCAATCTCTAAGCCCCGCTTGGTAACCAGTACACTGCTCCATCACCTCTTCGCCTGTAATTTTAAAACATTTCCTACACACTTTCTCCAGATAAACTGTTAATCCTATCTTTACAAATTTCCTGTTCTGCAAGTCTTTGGCAAGCACAACTCTGATGATGCTGAGAAAAGTCAATAAATATAATTCATCAGACTTTTTAAGCCCTGGCGTGGGGGAATTCCCCTAAGGACAGGTGAGGTTAGGCTGTAACAATTTACCTCTATACATTTGCCCTTTGTCAGCTGAACAAGACAGTCCACAGCCACACCATCTTGAACATGCCCACTCCCATCTGATCTCCAAATCTAAGCAAGGCTGAGCCTGCTTAGCACTGGGATGGGGGATGACCTGGGAATACTGGGTGTGTCAAGCTTTTTTTAAAAAAGCAGGTGTGCATTCATGGGAGTAAAAGAGGAGAGAGACAGAGAGACAGACAACATTAGGAAAAAGAAACAGGCTAAACTAAGGGCTTTTTCCTCCCCAATGGTTTTGATCACATTTCATGTGGATTTAAAATAGAAATTCCCAAAAGTGAAATAGTAAAAGCCATAAGGATTGTAATCTTTTTGTACTTCTTCATTTTACCTATATATTGAAGACCAAATCCCAATCTTTTCTTGAAAAGAAAAGACATACGCTATCATTTCATTGGGAAGTAAATTAGGATGGGGTATTCCATGATGTTTGATTGTACCTATATATGAAGTGCAATGTGGTAATCTAATACACACACACACACACACACACACACAATGGTACCTCAGGTCACAAACTTAATTTGTTCAATGATTTTGGAAAAGATGGTCACATTTGTGTTTGTGGAGGAAAGATGGCCATGGTCCTGTTTGTCACCTGATGCAGAGTTTGCAAACAAAAACGGAATTTTGCTGAATGCTTTTGTTAACCAAATTGTTCCTCTGCAAAAAGTGTCTTTGTACCACGATGCCACTGTACATCAATATCAAATTGTGATAATTGCCATTTCTATCTCTAAACATTCTTAAGTTTTTTATTGGGAGCCCCTGAACTCACTCTTTTCCTCCTGTTCTTCATGAAATACATAATACATCCTTGTAAACTATGGTCACCCTACTGTGCTGTGCTGTAGAACACTAGAATTTATTCCTCCCATCTCACTATACTGTGGCATCCATTATCTGTATACAACATCATAAGATTAAAACTGTGACAACAAAAACAACAGAAATTCAAAGTACTCTGAAATGCCTAAAAGAGCAGCACAAGAGAATCTTCTAGGATGTTGGTAATGCTGATCTTTACTTGAGTGCCGGCTACACGGGTATAGTCAGTTTGTGAACATTCACTGATATTTGTACTTTTCTGCGTATAGGTTACTTTCAGAGAAAACAAGTATCTTAGATTTAGAAATAATGTCTTGGTTCCTTTTCTTGTTGCTGAGACAAAAATACCTGACACCTAAAGTTAAAAGAGAGAAAAGTTTATTGTAGCTCACAGTTTGTAGAGGTTCAGTTCATAGTCAGCTGGCTCCAAGGCAGGATGGTGAGGCAGAGAGGCCTCAGAGATGAGAAACAGTTCATGGTGGGCAAAAGGCAGTAAAGCAGCAAAGTAGCAAAGAAGCAGCAAGTGACCAGTCGCAAGCAACAGTAGCAATCCTCTTCTCATCCCTTATAGTCTACCCAGGCTACACGCCCTTAGGGTAGGTAGCACTCACACCCTGGGGGGGCACTCTTAATCCCAGTATCACACACCCTAGATCCAGACACCTGAAAAAGCCCCACCTAGGACCATAGGAGGCTTTGGGGAAGAGGGTACATCTAGATACAAGCCATAACAAACAATATCAAACAAAATATCTTTACTTTCCTGTATATATGTTATACAAAAGTATTTTAATAAAAGATTAGCAAGTGATTCTTCAAAAGACAGCTGGCTATCCTCACCTTCACCTACCAAAACCCTCACACTTATCATAGAGCTTGGCCACAAAACAAATGTCCTATATGTATTAGTGGAACTCAATTCCTAAGGTAGTTTTTACTGTGTTATTTATATAGGCTTTAATATTGTGTTTATATTATACCTTATACATAGCATCATAAAAAATAAGTAGAATCCATTTTCCTTGCAATTACTTATATGGATCTAAGTAGACAGCTGTTAGGCTGAAATAGAACAGTATGAGCTCAGTGGCCACTTCCTACTTCTTGTCCTGGAGAGTCCTGCCTTTTGCTTCAAGAAACTCAACGTTCAATGTGCTTAAACTGTCCATTGTTAAGGAGGCCTAGGAATTCCACATGATCCGGTAGAAGTCAGAAGTGGCCAAGTGGCCACTGAGGCTTAGAAAATAACTGAGAATAAAAGGGAAGCAACATCAGAGTCTAGTATTTCTTAAATTTTTAAAAGAAATTTTAATGTAAGATGATAGATGTGTTAATTTGTTTTGCTACAACAAAACGCATATGGACACATTATATATATATCCTAACATCATACTGTAGAACTTAACTGTACCTGACAAAATTTACTTTTAAAAAATTTTCAGTGAGTAACATATTAACCTGGAAATATGGTATAAGGAAGCGGTAGTTCTTGTCAAAGTTTCTTCTGTCTGCATCGCTCATAAATCCAGTACCCATACTTCTTATCTAGAGAGAACCAACGTTGTTGGTTTCATGTAAACACATCCAGAATTTATGAGCAATACACAGTACTTCATTACATCACCAAATACAACTGTACATTCTTACTCTCTTTCAACTGTTACAGAAAGGAACCATGTAGAGCCCACTATGTAGACTCTTGACTGGCCTTTACGCACAAGAGCCTTCCATATTAAACAGTGATCTCATTCTTTTATACAGCTGTATGGTATTCTGCAGCATGAGTAAAGTAGGACCTGTTCACCTGTTCACTCAATTAATTACTAAAAGATGTTTGAGTTGTTTCTAATACTTGTACTATGAAAATTTATGGGGTAATGAAAAATCTTTTCCATGACTCATCTCACATGTTTGCTGGTATATCTGATCCTTTTACTCCCTCAAAAGGAAAATGGTGGTCTCAAAATGTACTGTATGTGTACTAATACTGCCAATTTTCCTTGGTAGAAGTTGTACTAACATACATTCCCACCAGAAATATATTTAAAAAGCTATTTCTCCAGGAAATACTATCAAACTCTCAGAGTTCTGTCAATCCATAAAAAAACCAACTCAGCAGAGTTCTTAATTTGCACTTCTCTTAGGATTGAGAATCATTTCCTGTATATTAAAAATGAATTATTTGTGCCCTTTGAATATTTTTCAATTGTAGGCCAAAGGATTTCTCTGGCACTTGTAAAGAGAACACGACTATTGCTTGAGGTAAAAAAAGAACGTACAGTGATGTCTTCTGTTTGGACCCTACAAACCCCCACCCATATAGGACATATCTAGGAAGGAAGCTCAGCCTGACTCGATGAGGGTAGCAAGGAGCATGGGATGATGTACGAGGATGATGACCAACTGGTATAAATCCTACCTTCTGCTTCACTAGCTCTGTGCCCTCTTGCAAGTCAAGGAACTTCATTGCTTTGTCTTGCCAGAAGCCTGTGAACTATGTGCAGATTTGCTAGGCAGGTAAAAGATCTTATAAGTATGGCCTGCAGAATGCAACATGCTACTCCTTCTGGACGTGAAGAGAAGGAATTGATCTCTTAGGATGTGGGCAAACAGTCTCTTTGGTGTGACACACACTGTCATAGCTTTGTCCTGTACACTGGAAAATGTGGCCGATAGGAACGGAAATTGAACACTGAAGAAAACTATCCCACAGAGTTAAAGAGTGACCAGAGCAAAGATGAAACCAGCATTTATCTGCCCATTCAAATACTTTCCTTATGATCCAAATCATGGGCTATTTATCTGTAGGTTTATGCCTAATGCTTGCAGCTCAAACTGTTTTAGCTTTCGATAACAGGAGGTGGCCTTTAAATTCACTGAGAGCCTTTTCTGCTTTCCTTCCTGAGCTGTCTATGCCCCTCGGCTAGTCATAAAAGAAGCAACTAACTGAGGTAAAAAAAAAAAATCAATAAAAAGAAAAAAGTTTTTCCTCATGCTTGATACCTGTAGCAATTTCACTATTTCACACTTCTGTTCTTTTAAACATTTAGGCTTCTCAAGATACTGTTTCCCAACACCAAAATTTAGTGTCCAGTAAAAATGAAAGAAATTTTTGGTTTTCCTTGGATATGGGGTCAGGGGCTATTGTGTTCTGTTTTTTGAATCGGTTGCTGAGAACACGGAGTTGTTCAGTTTGTGGAAATTCATTTACCTGTGTCCTCATGAAGCTATGTCATCTTCCAATACAGAGTTTTATGCACATCGCACACTATGGGGGAAAAAAATCCGTCAGCTTCCACAGAAGGGAAACAGTCACAACCGCCAGGTGTGCGCCAGTGGCACTATCTGTGTGAGGTGTCAGCATCTCTCCTCACCATGTTAGTTATGTCCATCAGGAGGCAGCACAGAGAGATGGCTATGATGCTTAAGAGGCAGACAGACTGGGTGTGGGTCCTGGCTCCCATTTACCAGCTGTGCACTTAACTGTAGATTATTCAACTTCACTGTGCCTCTGTTTCCCCACCTGCAAGATGGCAGGGCCTATCAAGCATTGTGAAGCCACCATGAGGATAGAAGAGCTCGTGTGTGTGCAAAGCACTTCAAGCCACACTGGGCACAGGCCAGCAATGCTCAAGTGTTGGCTGTCGTAGAAGCAAGATTTCTCTCATGGGCAACCCCTTCCACAATAGAAGCATTCAGACTTCCCTTCTATCTTGTGTCAACTTACTTTCTCTTGAGGAGATCCAGGCATAGAGGAGAGAATGGGGTAAACTATATATCACCCTCCTGAGCTTACTGTCACTGCTCCATCAGTTCATGTGCTTATGTGCCTACTGTTCCATTCCATGCCCTCACCTCCTGTCCTCAAGCTACTTTTCTAATGTTTCTCGTGCATATTTGATTCCTTGTATGCAATCCTGTGAAATGATTATATGGTGCAGGGTATCTGTGTTCTTAACTAACATTAAAATAAGATACTGCAGAACTGGTTTTTAAATGTATTTCACAGGTGAATTCATTGTAGGCACTGTCTGAATTGTTGTGTATCCTTGTCCTTCAGGCATGTCTTGGTTACTTTTCTCACTGCTGAGAAAAAATACCCGACACCCAAAATTAAAGGAGGGAAGGTTTATTTGGCTCCCAGTTTGTAGAGATTTCAGTCTATAACTGGCTGGCTCCAAGGCATGGTGGCGTGGCAGAGGGGCAACACAGAGGAGAACAGTTCATGGCACCCACAAGATAACAAAAGTAACAAGAGAGCAAGACAAGACTCTTTCTGTTCCTTATACTGTATGCAGGATGCTCCCTCTAGGGCAGGAATAGAACTCCACCCTTAATCCTAGCCAGCATTATGCCAAACCATTCAGTGGACTGATTTATTAATCACACACACTAGATTCAACCACCTCTGTAAAGCTCTATGACTGCATGAGGCTTTGAGGGAACATCTAGACACAAATCATAACAAGACTGTTGCTTCTAACTATTGTTATTCTATTGTGGCCATCCAATTTTCCCAACTTTTGGAAGTCTGCAATCACAATACTCCTAAGTTTTTGACACAACAAAGCTTCAAGAGGCATCTGTATGCATGTCCTCATATGAAGTGTTACAGTTGGGATCTGGAATGTTCCTCAAAGACCATGTGCTCAAGGCTTAGTCCCCTGTTGATGACACTATTGAGAGGTGGTGGAAACTCTGGGAAGTGTGGCTTGGTCAGAGAAAGCAGACCGTTGGGGGCATACTCCTGGGGGATATACAGGGGCCCTAACCCCCAGCCCGCTCTCTGCTTTTTGGTCCCCATGAGATGAGCCGGTTTGCTCTACCACAGCCTCTCCACCATAGTGCTCTGCCCTACCACAGGCCAAGAAAAAATGGATCCAAGTGAGCACGGACTGAAACTGTGAGCCAAAACAAACCTGTCCTCCTCTCAGCTGATTTCACTCAGCTGTTCTGTCATAGCAATTGAAATATTACGCACTGAAAATTAGTACTGAGAAGTGGGGTCACTGCTGTCCACCATGTGGCTCAGCAGGCTTTGAAACTAGTTAATGGAAGGAATTTGGGAAGGTTTGGAGATTCAGGTTAGAAAAAGTTTAGCCCTCTCTAACTGGAGCTTAAAGGGCGATTCCACTGGGAAATCAAAGACCAGAATGCTGACAGAAACACTGACAGAAAAGACCATAGCAATGAAGTTTCAGATGTAAAGGTAGCCTCTGTTGGTAAATGGGTTAGAGGCCAGACATGTGTCATTCTGTCTACATTTTCTCCATACTGCACCCTGAAAGTTGGTGAAAGGCTGGATTTAAAGGTGATTGACTATTATTCTGGCAGGAAATTCTGGGGCAACACAACATTTAGGCAGTGGCATGGGTACCGTTGACTACTTTTAGCCAGGTTTATAGTGAAAATAAGGAGCAAAAAGCAGAGTGGAAAATTTGAAAAACTTGCAGTTTGGCCAGAAAAGAAGCATGTGTAAAGTTTTAGTCCAAGAGGATAGGGTTACTGAAGAGATTAGTGTCATTAAAGAGAAATCAAGCACTTTGCACCTGCACAGTGGAAAACATGCCCCAAGGGCATCTCAGGAATCAGCAGTCCCACCCCCAAAGGTTGAAAACTTTAAAACTACAAACCTTTTCTTTAAAAGAGACTTTGAAAACCTCTTAATACAAGAGTGCATATGAAATCAGTTCCCAAAGATTCATGTCACCAAGTTTAACTCTCTAGGAATGCAGAGGGCTCTGAAGCCAGGCTACTGCTAGAGCCGGCCGCTGACATTGGCTTCATCCCCATAAAGCAGATTTTGTTGGCATTCAGAATAGAAGCATTTTAGGATCATGAAATCTCCCACCTAGATGTCAAATGAAGGCGTGGGAGGTCAGGTAGGATTAAATGTGTGGTAGGATTAAAGGTGTGGCAGGCAGGCCCAGAAAAGTGATGTGTGACACTGAAGTCATACTTGCAATGGAGACTGCAGGAACTTAGCATGCCAGAAACATGGAATGCCTGCTGAAGAAAGCTATAGACCAGGAAAAGAGCCAGCTTCAAGGAGTGGCCATGTGACCCACAGCCAGGAAGCTCAGGGGAGGGGCTGGCCCAGCTCTTTGGAGTTTCTCTCATAGCACCACATGCCCCAAATTCCAAACATGGAGCTGCAGGATTTAATGTTTACCCTACTGGGTTTCTGTCTTGCTTTAGTCTAATCCTTCCTTGATATTCTCCTGTTTCTCCCTTGTAGAGTAGGAATGTTTACCTTGCATTACTGGTATATAGCAACTATGTAACTTGTTTTGATTTTCACAGGGGCTAGGCTGTGTGGAGTCTGAGGGAAGATTTAGACTTGAACTTTTGAGCAATGCTGGAACTTTTAAGACTACAGAGACTCTTGGCGATGGGCTGAATGCATTTTGCTTTGTGAGATAGACCAGGGCCCAGGGGCACAATGCTTTACAGTAGTTTCCATCTAGAATATCCCTCAGAGGCTCACGTGTTGAAGGCCTGGTCCCCAGCTAGTGGTGTTAATGGAAGGCCGTGGGAACTTTAGGAGTTGGGGACTGGTAGCGAGGGTAGGTCACTAGAGGTATAGGTCACTTGAAGGATACTTGTGGACTCTGACAACTGCCCCTGCTTCCTGCCCCCATAAGCTTTACTCCATCACACCTTCTCCACCAAGACACTCTTATACTATCACAGGCCCAGAAACAACACAGCTAAGTGACTATGGACTGAAATCTTTATAACCAGAAGTCACAATAAATCTTCCTTCAAGTTGCTTACTCTCAGGCATGTTGTCACAGTGAAGAAAGCTGACTAACACACAGACCTCTTCTTTAGAACTGGAATCCTTGGGTCAAGGTCACACTATGTGGGATTTAACAAGTCCCACCCACCAGCTTGCTCCCCCAAATCATCAGATTATTCTGGGAAATGGCTGCAACAAACCATCCACTTATAACAACACTCCTAATGAAGAAGGCATATTATTCCCCCATTGCACTGATGGAAAAGAGAGACCTCTTCATAGCTAATACATAGAATCTGAAAATACCATACAGGTCTGTGTACTCTCAGAACTGGTGCGTAACCCACTTTGAAGGACGGTGACAAGAGTGTATCTTCTACCTTGATCTGTGTCACACCCCCTCCATTCTGGTCTGGCTAATTGCTACATGACCAATGCCTGGCCAATAACTGCATGTATTTGTATAAAATGCATGCCTACAGTCATGCTATTCAAAAAGTCTTAATTTTCCTTCAGGGCTCAAGTAAAAAACCACCGCTAACAGGAATCGTCTTCTGACTGCTACTCACAGATCTCCCTCCACTCAATCAGCACTATACTGATAGTATTCACCATTCAGTTTATTACTATCTGTGCTTTGTCTGCCAACTAAACTACATTGTTGACAGTAAGGAATAAAATCCTGCAGCTTACATTCTTTATGTTTAACATACTAGTGAGTGTACAGTAGTACTAAATACAACTGTAGACATTTTTCACACGTTTTTTATTAGTATATATTTGTAGTTCATAACGATTACAATTGTTGTTAGATACTAGTACATGTGTATAATGCATCTTAATTCTTTTCTCTTTTTTAATTCCCTACCCTTCCTCTCCATCCTTACAGATTTCAACAATGCAGACATTAAAGCTAACGTATCATCTAGTGTTAACTCCTTATTTTATAAAACAGGGAGCAAGTCCCAGAAAATTCAAACAAATAGTTACCTAGTAACTGTGATAGTAAGTATAATTTAAATGTTTTGTCTATTTTACAGTTTGGTACTCTTTAAGTACCTGACAATGTAGCAAAAATTGTCCATGTGCTCATTGAATCTTCAGCCTGATTAGACTGATATTTTGGTCACCATTTTGTAGAAGAGAAAATTGAGGTTCTCTCAAAGCCACTAAGTAACTGGCTCAAGGCTATAGCTAATAAATCCCAGGAATAAAATCTGTGCTTATTTTAGTTGGGAACAATGATAATTTATACATGCTGATCTAAAAATAAACAAAAATATAAGCCGCCTTGAGTATTTCTCTTAGAAATTTATGATACCTGAAGATCTTTATAAAAAAAATTTACATAGTACAACATTTTATGTGACTAAAATACTTCGAGAATAATTGTGGCAACCAGTCTTCCAATCTCTTACCCATCTTTCTGTGTCCTTAAAAATAGTAACAAGTATTGCATCCTCCAAAAAAGAAGAAATCATTCTTGAAATTCCTGGGACTAAAAAGGTGTTAATTACCATCCAGAAACTCCATGCATAATAAGGCTCAAAAATGTAGATAATGTAAAGCCTACTCCCTCAGTGCTTTAAAAAAATCAACCTATTTTCTTTCAATATGACAGAAACACGATTTCATGATTTTTCTATTGCCTTTATTTTACACCATCTATGTAGCTATGAACTCTGTCTAGGCAGCTTCTTGTTCCCTCCACAC
Organism: Dinomys branickii; assembly: GCA_004027595.1. Taxonomy (NCBI): domain Eukaryota; kingdom Metazoa; phylum Chordata; class Mammalia; order Rodentia; family Dinomyidae; genus Dinomys; species Dinomys branickii. The sequence continues at coordinate 27,877 of PVLD010006537.1, read as the reverse complement.
AGTGGGTTTCTAAGGTCTCAAAGACATTTACTCTTCAGATAGATAAAAATAAAAAAAAAGATCAATCCTAAAAGGTTTATAGTATTGAGAACAGAAGACCATCTGCTCTGAGATAGCTTTGCGCCCCTTTGCCCACCAGGGAAGCCCAAGTTTTATACACCTCATTCTCATTAGAGAAAGGGAGAGAAATTGCTCAGAATAGGAATAAAAGATTTTCAAGCCCTACAGCAGATTGAAGCAATGTATCTTACACCAACATGCAGGTTTTGGTAGTTGAATTATCTATGTATTGGGATTTTATTTTTAAAGAAGGATAAAATGTTACAACACTTTCCAGTTTCAAAATTTATTAGATGCTAGGCCTATCACTATTTGCTCTCATATGCTCAAAATTTCAATATCGTCTTTATGAACCTATTTATTCTGGATCAGCAAAGCTTCTAGTATAAAATGATAGCTCGTGGGGAATAAATCTTCATCATCCTTTTGTGCAGAAATGCCAAGAGATTTGAAAACTAATCCTCTGTACACTCTCACGTTCTCTTCTGTCCACCAGATCACGTCCCTGATGCTCCCATATAAAATTGATTTTTATTTAACAGAGGCCTTTAGCAGCTCCACAAATAACAGCTCTGCGGTCTTTGAACTATTATTCCTATGGCCTGTTTCGCCTCAGTCTTTGTTCATTTGCTGTGTTAACAGCATTCCCACTGGGGGACAGGCAGGTGAGCATATTCTCAAAGTGAGAGGCATTTTAGACATTCCCAGTGGACAAGGTTAGCCAATCAGAGGTGCATCACTTATCTTTGATCTCCCCCCTCACCCTTCAGTCTTATTCAAATAAAACAGTTTTAAAGGCTTGTTTGCCTATACTCAAAGAACAAAAGGTTTTTTAAGGCAAAATAAAACCTGAGGCTAAAAAATAGCTAACTCCTTAACAAGAAAATGAGCCCCTTATATCTGGTCTATATTTCCCTCTGTCACTTTATAGTTTCTTTTTAAAAAATCAACTTGCACTGAAGACACCAGTAGAAGACTACCTCATAAGGCTCTGCAAGAAATGAAGAATGATGCCATTTGTAGAGGGATTTGAGGGTTGAGAATTACCACTGAAAAATCTTAGGCTAAATGGTAATGTGTCTAGTTTTAAATAAATAGCCTTGACAAGAAAGGAAAACAATTCCAAAATTTGCCAACATTTTTTGTAGTCTCCTCACTTTGTTGATGACCAAAACTAGAACAATGAGGGCTCTGGGTTAACTACAGATGCCAGGCTACAGAGCTGGTGCACGGCAAAGCTGATGTGCACCCAGTCCAGTAGGTTTTTGCCCCACACCTTGAGCATGAGCTGCATGTTTCCACCTGACCGTACTTCCTCCCTGCCTGTACAATGCAGACCCACAATAAAATCAAGGTTCTCATTTACTCTAAATTCTTATCAACTCCTAGGACATGGAAACCTTTAATTTGTGGGAATTCTTTACTTACAACTCAGGCTACTGAGTTGAAGATGATACAGTGCAGATTCCAAGCCAGGTGTGTTTCTAATGAAAGGTCACTGGCTCCACAGATGTACGTTTCCTTTTGCCATTTATTGTCCAAGTCATGCATCTGTGCAACAAACAGTGGCTTCTTCCATGACTCTTTAATATTAGAAAAGGTTTTCAGGTATTCCTCAAATTTCTACTTCTGCAGTGTTTCGGAAAGGAAAAGATCTGACCTTTAAAGACTTTGGTAACAAGGCTGTACCAGCTCACACAAGTACCACACGTCTTCCTCTCGGCAGTTCCATGAGCTCCTCTGTAAGTTTGTGCAGAAAAAGAAGCCATGATTCTAGAATAACCAAAAACTCCTCTCACCACCAAGAGAAGAAAATTAGCTAATTTGTAGCATAGTGTGTAACACTTTGCATGTCGAGGCACAGCATTTTTGAAAATGCCAGAACAGAATGAAATAAACAGAGGACAAAGGAAAGAAATGAAACTAAAGCACATGCCGAGTTGCATCTTCGGACAGCTTGGACCAAGAGGTGTGTGGTGTGTGACAGCAGATGTGCATAATTCATACATTAGATTAGGGCTTCATTGGTGAAAATTCATAGGTGGGTCCAAGAAAGGCCTGCTATCCTGTAAGCTATATCTTACTTCAGCAAAACTCACATCTTATAGGAGAAAACCACCAGACTTACTCCAAGCTAGTTTATTTTCTTCCCACTCACAGCAACAAATCTTGTGTGACTTCATCCCAAGGCTATCCAGTTGTCTGGGACTTGGGGGAAAGAGACACCTGAGGCACTTGATAATACGGAAAAGCACTATGACATCTGTAGTCTACTTTTAAATACTTGAACACAGCCCATGTAGTATTACTGATGGATTAAAACTATATCCTATACATAGTCACAAGATCTCACCAGGAATTACTCACCTCCCCTTGAAAACAATCATTCAAGATGATGGATAGCACTCTATTAGAAGTATCTGCATCTTAATCCACATCAGAAATCATCGGCCAGGGCTGGGGATATAGCTCAGTGGAATAAGCGCTTGTCTAGCAAGCGCAGGGTCCTGAGTTTGATCCCCAGTACGGCAAAAAAAAAAAAAAAAAAAAAAAAACAGAAATCATTGGCCAACCCCACTTGTATGGTGATGAAGTCCAACTTGGTAGCTTGTGAGTCCCATGGTAGATATTAAAAACAGGTTTTTATCTTTGACTCTATGTAATGTAACAACTGAATTTTCTTAAGGGTACTCTTCAGAGCTCCAAATTCAATGACACCACACAGGTAGTTGAAATTGGCCACGGTGAGAATACATAAACCATGGAACCTAGCAAATGCTACAAATCAAGTCCTACTTGAAGGCTGGTTGTTAGACATTTACAAGAACACCACTGGTGTGCACAGTCTTGAATTAATAAAGAAGACTTTGCCCCTTTCCCTGTATCCATATTCCAAAGGCTTCAAATACCCTAGCATGAACAAAACCCCACAACCTATTTACTGCAGAGGAATCACACTGCCATGCACACCCGCCGCCCAGGACGACAGGATACACTCACTTTTGAAGCAGCTGGGTCCACTAGTCTCTGGCGATGCCGGGCTGAGTTGAAATGGCTCTTCGGAGGCTGCCCTTCCTGACAGTGAATGGAAGATGGGGATGAACAAGAGGTGGGAGGGACATGGTGGGGCGGCGTGGGATGGCGACGAAATGGTCAGAAAAGGGAGAGGGACAGTATTTAACGGCACTGTATTTGTTTTAGCTAAAAATCTAGTAACAAAAACACATGACAACTATTCCCCCACCAAAGCACATGCTATACACCAGTCATTTCTTTAACAACAGCCTTTTATGAGTATACATATAGTAATGTCACATAGCCCAGGATTAAAGCATTTCCTATCAAATTTTCATTCTCCTGTTATCTGATCATTTCCTCTACATTTCAGAGATCCTAAGGATCATGGAAATATTATTTCTCTGAACCCCAACTCCATCCTCCTAAATAACCAGAAAGTATAAGGTAGTATTCTGGGTATTAGCACTGTTGGCTAAAACCAAAATGACATGAGAAACACAATTCTCATCAAAATCATGTCAGGTCTACCATGTAAGGCATTTTTCTCCATCACCTTGTTAGAATTCATCTTTTTTGACATCCTGAAAAAGATCTCTCCTCCTAACTACTTATTATACTTAATTGACTCAAATATAGATTTAACATTACCTTTATTATTTAGACCTGTGTAAAAGTGGTCTCTCCTTAGACCGGCTCTGATAATGCTTATCTATATGGAGGAAGTGAATAACCTGGACAGGGTTAACACTCTCCCATGACTCCTTCATGCCAAACATACAAACACACAACCCAGGGTATTATATTTTGAAAGGAGAAGTTGGGCACAGGAGCCCCCATAAATTATATAGAGCTCCACTTCTCCATCTTTCAAAGTGGCCCAGAATGTAAGAGGCAAAGGCTGCCCTTCTGTGAGTATCATCTCCAGAGATAGCGAGATGAAAGCAACAGGAAGTTGGTGCCACAAATCCCCTCAGCTTCCAGATCTGGTAGAAGGCAGAGACAAGAGGGGCAGCAAAAGGACGCTCAGATAAGGGATGGCCTTGGGGCATCCTATCAACAGAGAGGGCGAAAGAGCCCCCCACCTAGGTAAAAATATAGTCTACATTATAATACTTAAGAATTTTTCCATTCTTTAAGGAATAACAGCTCCATTGCTTTTAAACATCTGTCGATCACACCCACAATAATCAGTGCTTGGGTGTCCACAACATAGTGCTTACTTTTTGAAAAGATAATGTGACAGCAGCAGACTGCAGTCAGGAATATGTATGTTTTCTCCCTCTTCCTCCAAAAAAAGACCTTTCTTGCACATATGTATTGTTTCTCTACTCTTTTTTGGAAAAACACCTGGACATAGTCTTGAAATTCAACTGACCTAGAAAAATATACTAATACTTTAATAGGAGAGCTGGCATTGGTTAATACCCTGATTACCAGGCAAAACAAAAAGAAAAATGTTGAGCGTGACTTCCCATTTGAACAGAATCAATGGTCTTTACTTCGAAATATGGTATTTGAAAGAGATAGATTATTTATTTAGTTTGACTATTTGAAAATTATCCTTTAAACATAATGGTCTATCAGAAGGGGGGTTAATGCTTTTCCTTTTCTTCCTAAAAGAAGTGATCATATGTAAATAAGTACTTATCCTCACTAACAGATCTGGAGAACTCTCTGCCCTTATTACCCTCCCTGTGGAATGATTACAACTGATTTAAGAGTTCCAGTGCATAGTGCCAGGCTCCCACTCATCAGGGAAAAAATTAATCTCAGCCTTAAATACACAATTATAGTCAATGTGCAAATTAACTAAATCCTGGGCTTGTGGTTTATTGCTCTTCTTCTGACTCCAAGGTGAAAATGTTATCTTTTTTTAATTAGCTAATTGTACCATGAACTCGGCAGGAGGCAGATGTTGTTATTAAACCTGAGATCTGAATCTTAAACTCCCAGTTGGTGGGAAGCTGCTATTAAAAAGTAAGCGCATTTTTCCAGAGGTGAGTATTTGGAAACTGGCCCTCATTTCTCTCATTTATCACAGGTACATTGGATCTGCAACAACAGTCTGCTGGCAATGAACAAATAGGTCTATGAAACAATCAATGTAGTTACACAGAGACTCCCATCATATATCTTAATCGAAACCCAGGGAGAGCCTGGGGGATTAACGTCATTTTAATGAATCGTATATAGAGTGAAAATAAAGGAATTGTGAACAGCTCACAGTAAGTTTTTATCCACATGACTCATATTTTAAACTAACATTAATGTTCAATAAAATAGGCACTACATATTCTACTGCAAACAAAGATTCATGGTGATTAGTTGCCCATATACTTGAGAGTTTTGTCAAACAGACTTTGGAGACAGAGTCACACAGTTAGAGCCACGTAGAAACCTTTGAGAAGCACTTTATTCATGAAGAACGGGACACGCCTGCTGCTACACTTTTACAGCAACCCTACAAGGCCAGTTTTTGCCTCCCCTTTTCAAGTCTTCCTGTTTCCCAGATCTCCTCACGTACCCAGGGGAAGCACAAATAACGTGTCTTTGCACTTAGTTTAGTACAGCTCAGTACAGTGCATGGTTTCTCAGGAAATCAGCTTCTCTACATGTTCTGACTTGAATGTGTCCTTGGACACATATGGTAGAAACTGAATCCCCCAAAATTCCTACGTCAGTGGTATTTGAAGGTGAGCTCGTTAGGAATTGATGAGGTATAGGAGAGGTCATGGGAATGGGATCCTCATGATAACATTAGTGGCTTCAGGAGCAGAGGAAGAGAGATTCGAGCCAGCACACTTCCTCCAGCTCACCCCTGCATGTTAATGCTTCAGCAAGGAGGACCACACCAGAGTCCAAGCAGATACAGAGACCATGCTCTTAGATTTCCCAGCTTTCTGATCATGAGCGAAATAAACTTCCAGATTTAGAAATTACCATATATATATATATATATATATATATATACACACACACACACACATTTCAGATTGTTTTCTGTGTTTAAGAAAATATTAAATTCTATCACTCACACCAACATCAAAAACAAAATTTGTTACTTAATTATCATTACCCAATCCCAAGAATCTGTTTCTAAATTCCAAGAACCGGTTTCTCCTCCTAAACAGCCTCCAGACTCTGCTGTCATTCCAGGCTGAGAGGTGTCTCCTGGTACCACTTACCTGCTGGCTGATGATGCCAACATCAGCAAAATAACAGATCGGACCTCGGTGGGCTCCACGGGGCTGTGAACTGAATAGTTTATTTACATATGCAAGTAGGACTCCTTCACTGTAAAGAGCAGGGGGTAGCGGGTGTGGGGAGCTGAATTCCTCATCATTAATTTTGTGGAAACAGAAGCCTTTCCTGTTACTTAGGTACACTCAACAAGAATCATTTTGCTGTTATAACTACCAGGAATAAAAGAGCAGTCTCCAGCTATGAAAATAAACTATCAGCGAATGACAAAAGAAGGGTTGACATGTGCATAAAACTTAATGAGACATATTTTATCTCTAAGTTAAATGCTTTCACCAAGGCTTCACCTGTTCAGGAAGCCCTTTTAGAAATTACAAACATCCCTCAACATAGCAGATCATATTTTTTTAAAGAAATTATTGTTCCCTTAACATTACAGACCTGATAGCTTAGTACTTCAGCCTAATTTGCATTGTGCAAACATATTTACAAGAATGCTCTGTGGAAAACAATATATCAGACATGAAATAATGGGTACCCAATGAATTTAGTTGCTCACAGCAGACTATTTATAAAAGCCTAATTCCTTAAATCAGGTATAAGTTACTCTATCTCAAAGTGACAGCCAGAAGGAAAATTGAAAACTAAGCGTATATAATTTTGGCATGAGTTTTATTTTTTAAAAATCTGTCATTAGGGATTTCTAAGCTAAAGATTTTACCATTAAAAATGGCACAATGGCTCACAAATGTTTCAAGGGCTCCTTGACTACTTCTTAAAATGCCATTCAAAATAGTTTTAATTCAGAATAGAGTCATATATATGCTTAGGCAGGGATAAACTTCTCGTTCCAAGTCAGAGATAGTCTTGTCTCCAGTAAACACGTCTCACCCCCAAAGCCATTATCAAGGCAGGGCAGAAGAAATAAAGAAAGGGGACAAGGAAGTTATAATTTTGAGGAAACTGTAACTTTGAGAAAGATGGAAAAATCTGTTAAACATAATCAAACTTACCAACGCTTACAATGCCTTTTAACCTCTAGGTTTCTCAGTCCTAAATTCCTAAGAGTTTTAAAGACACTACAAGTCCATAAATTGGGGCTGTTTTTCTTCCAATATTACAAATCAATAAATTTGACAGACTTTCACCCTCAAGGAAACAACTCTAGTATCTGGACACAGAACCATATCGATAAATTTCAAACACATGCAAATAGTATGTATTTTGACCTAGTTCATAAAGTCAGTTTTTGCTTTAGTCCACTAATGGTAACCTGCTAGATGCTAGTTAAATAATAAATAAACAAGATGAATAACCTACATAATCTGTCTCAAGGCTATACCGAGACCACGTAAATACCCCCAACACCAGATTACAGCAAGTCAACCCTCAAGCACCTGAACTCTTTCTCTTCCTATACTTTGAACCTGTCCAGGTGAGTTCAAGTGTCCATCTTTAGAGGGACCTCCTTAAATCCTAGTAACATTACTGAACACTATACTTAAATACAGCAAAGGCATTACAAATGGAAATTTTATTAAAGAGTCCCTTAAACACTAAGAAAGAAATCTAGGACCTTGCAAAGTCAAAACACTATGAAAATAAACTGATTGACAGAATGCATAAGCTGGGGGGATTTAACAATTATCAAGTATATCGATATAGGGATCAGAAACCAAAATGAACATCCAAGAAATATGCCACTGAGAAGACAGAGTGCATTTTCCATTATGACATCACAGATGCCTAAAACCCATGGAACTAATCACACAATAATTCATGAAGACCTCCATAAGTAATTACATTGTAATGAGGAGACAAGATCATTTTAGCTCGTCCTTCAAAGTCAAGCTTTACAAAATAGCTCAAGAGGTAAGTCATCAAACTGGGAAAGGGAAGGAGACACCCCCACTTTGGAGAGCAGACACTCAGAATGTGGCATGCTAGCTTTTCTTCACTGTAATGTTCATACCTCATACTCTGAAATAGTTTGACAGTAAGACCAGCAATGTACTCTATTTCCTGATCTGCTTTAGTTCCTTTTCAAACAAACTCTGTTCTATATATACTAAACTGATGATACAACCAGCACTAAAATCCATAGTAAAGGAGCTGGGGATATAGGTCAACGGTACAGCCTTTGCTTAGCATGATCCCAGGTTGGGGGGCACTTAGCGAGTAGCAGTCACCACTGTAAATGTGGAGAAATCACCTAGAAAACTCATTAAGATGCTTTAATTCTTTAGGTTGTGTCTCCAACATCCGTCACTTATGTATTTTCCCATATCCATACACTATGTGTACTATTACACATAATGCATGTACTATGATTATTTTCTTTACAACTTTCTTTTTTAAATTATGGACTACTTTGCATTTTTATTGTTCATTAGCACATTTGCAGTTTTACTTTAAAAATCACTCCTTCTTTAAAACAAATTCAATATTTCAATTTTAACAGTGGCCTATGTGATGACATCTTAAAATTATGGCTTTGTTGTGTGCTAGTTACATTTTTTTTTCCTTAATGCATATTAAGGAAAAATACATTAACTACCAAATTAAAAATATCTATGTACTAACTGGGAGCACCCTGCATACAACCAGCAAGGCCTGCCCCAAATCACAAGAGCCTATCCTAAAGCATGGACAGCTGAAGTAAGCAGCCTGGACCTTGCAGTTTTGGGGAGTAGGGATGGGGGCATTATGGTCACCCTATCTTAAGTGCCTCCGCCACCTCCAACTGCCTGCTCTGATGGGTGAGTGACCTGGAGTCAGCACTCTGGCTGGTCTTCAGTTTTCCTATTCTGAGCTGTCCCTCATGGGCCACACCATCCCATCCCTATTGAAACTCTCAGGAAATGGTACTGGTTTTAATTTCAGAATCTATTTCACATCCAATCCTTTCTTACAGTGACTGCTACTAGTCTCCTCTACATCACCTACAGTAGCAGCTAGGGCCACGGTAACAAAGCACAGCAGACTGAGGGGCTTCAACAACAAATCCACTGCCTCATAGTTCTGACGGGTAGAAGTGCAAGATCAAGGCGCTGGCTGGGTTGTTTCTTCTGAAGGCCTTGGAGAAGGATCTGTTCCAGGCTTTCTCCTTGTGCTATAGACGGTCATGTTCTGTTTCTCCTGGCATCACTTTCCCCCTAGGTGTGTTGTCTTTATATCCAAATATCCTCTTTTGTGAAAGAAACCAGCCATCCTGAATTAGAGCCTATGCTAATGACTTTCTTTTAACTTGATCACCTCTGTAGAGACTCTTCTCCAAATGAGGTCCCTGCTGTGAAGTAATGGGGTCAAGACTTCAACATATTTTCTTGGCTGCTGGGCTGGAGAGCAAAATTCATCCCAAGAGGCCATGTGTGTCATCCTACCAAAGTCACCCAAATAAAACACACATAAGCATGCAGAGCCTTCCAAGTGTCCAGAGCCTTCCTCTTCCACTCACCCCAGATCCTTCCACAGCCACAGAGCCATGAGGGATCTGCCCTGGATACCTGTGCGGGTCCCTTTCACCACTTGCCCCAGCCCCACTCACTTCGCTCTGGCCACTGGTCTTCGTGCTGCTCCTAGAGCTTCCAACCACTTTGCCAGCTCAGGGCCCCTGAGGTTCCCTTCACTAGAGCACTCTCCCTTGGTGTGCCTTTCAAAGCACGCTGCTCACTTCATTAGGGGAGAATTATGTGTCCCTTCGTCTGAAAGTCCATCGGTCACTCTCTTTCCCCAGCACCCTTTCCTTCAGGACACTTAAGACTACCCAGCATTACATAGGAATTGTCTATGTTTGTCTGTCTTCCCACAAACACAAGGGCAGGAATTTCGTCTCCTTTCTTTTCTGCCTGGTACTTATTTATTGATGTGCGACAAATACTGATTAAACAAATAAATTAAGCAAATTTGTATCCACACATTTCATAGTTACATATTATCAGCTCAACCACACCCATGCGGGCTCCTTCGGGAAGCAAGGCACTCTGGGACCGGGCGGCTCCAGCTGAATTTGATAGATTACTCACACAGGAATAGGGGACATCGCTATCCTCAGGCCTGAGGAGGAAAACGGGGAGAGCTGCTTCCTGAATTGAAACAGGGAGCTGGGTAGGCAGGCCCACCAGACAGGCACCCTTACTTTGAGGAGAACATTCAGCCACAGGGAAAGAGCCTGGGAGCGATGGTTTCTATGTTCTTCTCCACTCTTCCTCCTTCTTCCTATCTCCTGCTGCTGTCTCTGCACTGGGCCAAACCCACCCAGGAATGAGAGGGCAGGGAGCCTTTGAAGTAGGTCTGCTAAGGAGGGAGGACAGGAAGGGTGGCGGGGAAGAGGAAGGATGAAAAGATGGGGCAGTGATGGGGAGAGAAAGAAACTGGTGCGGGGGCGGGGGGGGGATGTCTTGGAAGAGGCACAGGGACCTGGAGGTCAAAGCAAGACATGGGTGTGATGGCAGAGCAAACTCAGCAGCAGCCACGGGCAGCTCCCTTCCTCCCTTCTCTGCCTGCCGCAAGTTTCCTCACCATGAGGGTTGCTGCACCTCTGCTATGGTTTACCTAAATGCCATGTGTTCACAGGCGAGACCTCTGGAAAGTGATTAGATTACAGCAGCCCACTTGTGGTCAGGAGGTAGGGCTGGGTCTGAAGAGTGGGTCACTGTGAGCATAACTCAGGAAGGTTCTATCTCCCTTCCCTCTCCTCCCTTGACTCTGCCTCCTGTCTGCCATGCCCTGAGCAATTCTCCCCTGCCATGGCCCTATCTGATGCTGTCCTGCCTTGGAGCCAGGGCTACCTCACACTCTAAACCTGATCCAACATAAACCTCCCCTTCTCTAAGTTGTGGATGTCCAATACTGTATTTCAGCAACAAGAAAAGTGATGAAACACCTTCGAAGCTGTTCTTGCTGTTTCACAAAAGATGTGGACATGTCTGATGGGAGGAAAGGTAAACAATTCGAATGGGAAAGTCGCACAGTCCATTTCTTCTCTGGCTCTTCCTGGAACTGCTGAGGAGGCAAACCAGACAATCTGTGTGAAACCCATCCATTTAATCACGAGGATTTCTCTTTTGTCAAGATTTTGCATTCATGTCATTTTTGTAGGTCTGCAGCCTTGAGTCAAAAGAAAACCTCAGGATTGGATTCTTGATGAAATTCTTACTGTGAATTTAAATCTACTTCTCAACTCTGGTACATTTCAATTTGCTTTGCAAAGTTATTCAATATGAGGAAAGCAGAAAAGGCAGGCTCCCCAGAAACCTCTCAGGTACCACAGAGAAGGGAGTCCTGGCATTTTCTGAGGTGCAGTCAGAGAAAATTTCACAGACACCAGACTCCTGACCACCAAGGGGTGGCAAATGCCAGCTCCAGTCCCCAACCATCCAGTACCTCAGAATCCAGGTATGGGGATTTAAAGGTCTGAAATTCTAAGACCTTGTCTGTAAGCTAGCTCAATATTGTAAAGATCAAAAATCCCAGGGTACTTTCATTTTTTAAACAAGTAAATTCAATTATTGGGCTCATGTCATAGCTCAAATTTCTTGTAGGCTTCAAAATATGTGTGTTTTGGGACTCATGGTATTGACAAGCTATTTAGAAAATGTTTACATTTACTACTATTCATAGAGAAATGCTAGGGTCTGAGACCATATTATATCCATCAGTCAATGATCCTTTGTTAAAGCATTTCAGAACATTATATATTGATTCAAATTAATGAATTTTATGTCAAAGACCAGTTAACATATTTTATCAGAGACAATAAGTTTATGGATGTAATTACTGACTTGAGCCCCAAAAACACAATTACACTGTAGCACATATGTCAGCCCACTTAAGTCACTTCAACTTAGAAAAAAAACTAATGATATCACATGCCACACATTTTTAATAAGAAAAATTATAAGATGCCTAAATTAAGAGAACCAGTCTTCCATAGGGAAATCTGGAGGGGCGGGTATGTAAAGGTAAACCAATTTTCTGAATGCAAAATAAAATTTTCAACATTACCCTGAGCTGTACCCAAAGCAAATTATTGCCAGAAAGTAATATGACTCTGGTAATTAGACCTGATCTGGGTTTAAATTAAGCAGGGGAGGCACAGACTCCTTAAGGCTGTTTTGATGAGTTTCATCTGTCCTAGCGGGTGTAACGGGAATAGTCAGGGTCCCAGGAAAGGGGAAGCAGCTCAACATTGCAGTACAGGGTAGGACACTACCTAACTGACCTCACTGTCAATTGGCAGGTGCTTATCACACAGATTCATGTGTGAAACAGATTAGGGACCCCATGCACCACAATCACGATACATGAGGATGTATGTGTCTTCTGCCAGCAGCTCCAACACTGTAAGTGCTTGGGTGGGGTAAGTACACTAAAGGTCTTTTTGTCACTCTTTTGCACATAAGGACTTGATGCTCAGAAGACCTGAACTTGACATAAAACCAGTGCAAATAAAATCACCCTCATGTTGAAGTCACAGTGTTATCATTGTGTTCTCCACATGTTCGCCAATGCATACTTTTACTTGCAGGATGTAAAAACCAAACAAAACATAGTTCCACTTCAGGACATCTGTTAGAGGGACACAGCATGGGTGAAAGGGATTCTGTCATAGAAAGTACCTGAGACACCCACGATTGGCTGCATGCTGGCCCTGCATGCCGAGCAGAGCCTCAGTTTCTCCATCAGTAAAATGGAGATATAGGAGCTATCCCCACAGGTCTGTACGATAAGTGGGAAACAGAGTACTTGGCCCATGCCTGGCATGAGTAAACTCTTGACAAATGCCGGCTCTTTGGCACAGAGATAGCTGAGAGTAACTGCGTGTGTTAGTCACTTTTATCTCATTGCTGGGACAAAATACCACCAAAATTAAGGAAGGAAAGGTTTATTCAGCTCACAGTTTGTGGAGGTTTCAGTCCATAATCAGCTGGCTCCAAGGCAGGGTGGCGTGGGAGAGGTGCAACAACTCATGGCTGGGGAAAATGGCAAAAGCAACAAGAGCAAAAGAGGGGAGAGAAAGCTTCTTCTCTTTTCTTACATTGTTTGCAGGCTACCTGCCCTCAGGTCTCAGGTGGGTGCGGCACTCCCACCTCGTGCACAGGCTAAAGCTGTTTACAAAGTGAGGACCTTGGACCCCTGCCGAGAGACTCAGTTAAACTTCTAAACTTTTCAACCTGACACAATGAACAATATCCTAGAGGTAGCATGTCCTCTACACCCCAGAATGTAAAACTGCTGAGTTACTTGGTTAAGCTTGTAGAGGCCTCAAACTGACATCATGTATCAACCATTACACTCCAATTGTTGTTATCACCCAAACATTGACGTAAGTCGTTCCCAGTTATAAATGCGACATAACTGATTTTATAAAGGCTGTAACTATTTTTTTGAACAGGTTGTTTTATTTGTAGATGAGGTTACATTACATAATAAATATAATTAACTATAAGGATGTTTGCCTTTGCTGATGATGTTTCTTTCTTTAAATCACTACTAGTGCCTACCACCCTTCAAGCCCCTTTTTTTTCTTTCAGTTCTAGAAACTGAACCCAGGGTGTTGCACACACTGCACATACACTCTGCCTCTGAGCTACCCCTTCTGTGCTCCCACCAAGTCTGAACTCGTACGTGAAAAGCCTAACCTGATCAGTCTCACCTGGGATACTGTCAGAAGTACAAATTTGAGGCTTTATCGTTTTCTATATTTTTAAATAAATAGCTACAGAGCCAAGATCAGGGTTTCAGGCCCTAACCCTCAAGTTCCAGGCTTGGGAGAACCATCAGTGCCCCAGAAACCCTGTCTTCACCTAAAGAAATCACACAAAACAGAAAGATACCACTGGTATCTCTAGTTATCCAATTAAGACAAAGCCTGGGGGACTTCCGGGAAGATGGCGACCGGGTAGGCAGCAGAGAGAGAACCTCCCAGAGGATTACCACCCAGACAATGGAATATAGCAATATGAAGACAGAAAGGAGAGAGGTGTGTACCCTGAACCCAAGAAGGATCTGAAATGGAAACGGAAGCCCTAGGAAAGACCAAGCAAAACCTCTCCAGGAGGAAAGGATCGGAGGGCCGCCGAGGCACAGTCGGAGGGAGCAGAGACGGGGAAAGAGGAAGCCACTGCTTCAAACACACTCTTGGCCCAAGCCCTCGTTCCAGCAATCACAGCTTCAGCTTGGGAGACCCACGCTCATGGAAGCCTCCCGACTAGGCCAGGGGAGAGTGGAGTTCCAAGAGCTGGTCCAGGTCTGGAGAGGAGAGGGCGCAGCCAGGAAAAGAGGCAATGGTGGTTGGGAACTGTTGTCAAATCCAGTGTGAGGATGAGAGGTTGCCACAGCCACTGAAGTGGAGTCCCCACCCTGCAGCAACCTTCCTAATCAGCACCTGGAGGCAAGGGGGAGCCAGATCAGCCAGTACACAGCCCACCACACCCAGCTCTATGCCTGCCTGGAGGCTGTGGCCTCCTGCCTTTCCACTGTGTGGGCGGCTGCCAGTGGGGAGCGGTGGAGTGTATTGGCAGCGACATCAGAGCCACAGCAACTCCCAGGGATCCAGCCAAGGAACAAACGGGAACTGGAGCACAACAGCAAGAGAGGGCTGCAGATGGAGGTGGATCACACGGCCCCACGCCCTTCTCACTCCAACATCAAGCAGGAAGCATGAACTGAGTTACTGGGCTTCAGCTCCCACCCTAAACGCCCTCTGTGAGCACCTTGAGCCTCGGTGGCCTGCGCAATCACCACCTGTTCCCAACAGCAATGGGACGAGTCCACAGGCTTCAGGACTCACCCAAAACTACTAATACGAGCAACAAGAGTGTCTCCATACTGCTTGCATGTATGAACCTTGTATGAACCCATGGCGACTGGGTAGGCAGCAGAGAGAGAACCTCCTGGAGGAATGCCACTCAGACATAGCAATTTAGCAACATGTGAAGGACAGAAAGAAAAGAGGTGAATACCCTGAACTCGGGAGGGATCTGAGATAGGAAGTGAAACCCTCGGAAAGTCTAAGCAGAACCTCCTCTGGAGGAGGGGATCACAGATCTGACATGGCACAGTTGGAGGGAGACGAGATAGAGAGGGAGGAGGTCACCGCTCCAAGCACACCCTTGGCCCACACCCTCGTTTCGGCATTCGCAGCTTCAGCTTCAGAGACCCATTGCCCAGCTGCAAGGGGTGGGGAACGGTAATGCTGGAGATCAGGATGAGGTGGGAGGAGAAGAAAGGGCCTCTGGCATCAAGGCAATGGGACAGAGCCAAAAGGGTCACAGAGAGCGCCCTGATGGGGGCGCGTGCCCTGTGGCTGCTCCGCTGAGGGCCCCGTGGCTGCTCTGCTGTGGGCCCCACAGATGATCCTCAGTGGGCCCCACAGCTGTGCCACTGTGGGCCCTGCGGCTGCGCCACAGTGGGCCCTGCGGCTGCTCCGCTGTGGGCCCCGCAGATGATACGCAGTGGGCCCCACGGCTGGGCCCCGTGGCTGCTCCGCAGTGGGCCCTGTGGCTGCTCCGCAGTGGCCCCCGCCACTGTGGGCCCCATGGCGCCGCTGTTGGCCCCGCGGCTGCTCCACAGTGGGCCCGGTGTCTGCTCCGCTGAGGGCCCCGCTCAGGGCACCTCATGGACTGGACCCGCCCCCACCCATAGTACAATGACAGGGTGGAGCCGGGCGGTCCGCTGTGAGCATATGTGCTTTCCCACCTCCAACCATGGCAGTTTGTATACACCCATGTATGTTATAGTATAGTCTGAGGCAGCTATATCTCTTCCCAAGGCGAGAGTCCAAGGATATAGATAAACCCAGGAGTACAGTTATTATCAAAGGGGAGATGACTGATTGAGTGGTAGGGCAATGGAGATGAGGGAGGAGAAAAATTGAATGATCAAATGGGCCATCATCTGTGTAACTGAGTAACAAAGGTGAAGGTAACATTATGTAGGACAGCATCCAGAGCTAATTCCCTTCTATGTTCTCTATAATTCTGTATTTCCTCAATTGTTTTTGTATTAACAGAAGTGAAGATGACTTTATATTATACAGCATCCAGTGCAAATTCCCTACTATCTTCTCTATAATTTGGTATTTCCTTTAATGTTTTTGTATTAACTAATGTGAAGATAACTATGTAATACAACATCCAGTGCTAATTCCCTACTATATTCTGTATAACTTTGTATTTTCTGTATTGTTTATGGCTTTTCTGGTTCATATGTCTCCACTCTTTTGTCTTTAAAATAAAATTAAAAAAAAAAAAAGACAAAGCCTGGGATAAATGCTTCAAAAATTATTGAGCAGTGACTTGAGACCAAGAGCAGATGGCTTTTGAGCATCAGACCTGGGCACTGCTTTTTGTTCCCCTCCAGCCACACGCATCCTGACAATACCATAATAATGTCTCCACCATGCACAGTGACTTTCCCATGTGGCCAGCGCACTTCCACCTTGATTGTCCCACACATCCAGGGGCCTGCCAGATAGGAAGGAAACACGGCCCACCATCAATGAACAGAGCTGTGCTGCAGGGTTTTCTTGTTTTTGTTAAAGTCAGAGGATGGAAGTAGTGGGAAGGAAGTGCTGAAGCAGGGAGAATGGAATGAGGGCAGATGACAGAAAGGCACAGGAAGCATTCGGAAAGGAAAATAAGAAAGGCTACTGACGAAAACTATTCCTGCTAAAAGGTGTTCTCTGCCAAGAAAATGTGCTAATCTTATGCAGCTGAAAGAGATATTTAAAGAAACATTGTAAGACTTTTGTCTTTAACTCCTTAATTCATAATCCTGGAGGAGCACTTAATCCTAAAGCATTCCCAAAAGAAAAAGGGCAAGATCATGACTCATCACGCTGAGCATCCCTTCCTCAGCATGACCCCATTCTTAGTGCAACAATAAAAGGTCAGGGTAGCATATTTTGTTGCTGAAATCCCACTGCTTTCTCCTTACAGGAGAATAAACATTCTTGTGGATGTGTGATTTTTAAAATAGTTAATAGTTTTATTTCTGTTGTGCAGAAGTATCAACTATTCTGACTTTTTTAGCAGCCCAGTGAAATGGGTACTACGATCACTTTACAGATGAGGAAAAGAAAGGTAGAAAGAAGAGTTGAAAACATGCCTGAACCCACAGAGCTGGTAAGAAGTGGAGATGAGATTCAAGTGCAGATTGGCTGGGGTCTGTGCTCTTAACCACTACCCTAATCCTCTCACTAGACATAACTGATGAGCAGTAATGTACATTTAACCACTTAAGGGGGCATTAGTTTGTCTGATTTAAGTTTAATGACCTAAGGAACACTAGGATGATTTTAAGGATGTATAAATACTTACTTAAAGCAAAACATATTGCTGTATTAAAAGATCAATTCTAAGAGAGCTGCAAACAATGTAAGTACAGCCTCAACCACTGCTTGACTTCTAGGATGACGAGCCTTAGCCTGCAAAATGCTCTTCCCACTGAGGCCAGCACTGTTGGATTCTAGAGGCTGTGCAACGCTCAGGAACAATGCTGCCACCAATAATTTATTCTTCTCCTTGTATTTAAAGCATTTGTTCCATGTGAATTTGCACCCAACTGTCTCCAAACCAGTGGCTACATTTAATTCATCCCTCAGTATCTTATCTTCCAACTGTTTTGCAGCTGGATAAATATAGGTGGTAAGATAATGGTGCCTCTTAAAAAACCATTTTGCTGTCTAAATAAATTAAAGACTTAGTGATGAGATTGTCTTCCAATCTCATCCTATGGGTGGAGGAACAAGGGAAATTTATGGTGACTGTTCTGAATTAGAAGAAATGGGGAGTTATATGAAATCACTGACCTGTGTCTTAAATAAAGGTATTATAGCAACAAATTTTATACTTAATATAGTATAATAGAAAGAATACCAAAAATGCATACCAATAATTACCAGTGTGTAGGGCAAGATAAAAATTTAAAATATGGAGACCTTCCACCAGTGAGGGATGCCGGCCTGTGGTGCCACCTAAGCAGCGCAGTGTTTCAGTGGAACTCTTCTCCTCTGGTAAGGCATGCGCCTGGGCTCTGCTCCATGCCTTAGAATTAGGAAGGAGCTCAGACTGGGAGGGCCCATCCCTGTTGGTGGTTGAGACCTGCAGTGTGGAAACAGCCTCAGTCTCTGGGGTCCTTGGGGTTGGGAGGGGAGGGCTGCTCTCCCCTGACCAGCTACCAGAGGATCCTGAAGCAGCAGCCCCTGCCTAACCACCATTGGCTTCAAGGCTGAGGCCCACAAGCTTCCTGCCCACGGGGAGACCCTGGTACTAAAGCCCAGCACTACCCCCAACATCGCAGGTGTGGTCTGACCCACGCACCCCAGCAATTGCCTGGGGTCCCTGAGCCCAGTGGTCCACAGTCTGCTACCACTTTGGGATTAGTTTGATATCCAGGTCAACTAGGGTCCCTAGAGTCCTTTGTGAGCTGCCTGGGTACTTTGTAGCTCAGCACTTGTTATCTGACATTCAAAATGACAAGACATAGAAGCAAAATGCAGTCTCAGAAAACAACCCCACCCAGAACAAGTACAGGAGACAACAACATAGGGGAACTAGGAAGCCACACACCTAAAATTTCTGAAATTATCACATCTGAAGTAAAGAAACAACTCTATCAGGTGACAGAAAAGATTAAATCTGAAATAATCTTTCAGAAAAAATTAAATGAAAATAATAATGGAAGAAATACTTTGCACATACATAGAAGAAACAGATAAAAGAATAGAAGATCAAAGGCAACAAATGGAAATGTTACATGAGCAACTTAGGAATGAATTAGAATGCATGAAACAGACTCAAAGAGATTTTCAGAAAATGGAAACTTCCACTGAAAGCTTGCAAAACCCCTTGAATGAAGTGGAAGATAGAATTTCAGATCTTGAAGACAGCATGACAGCTAACGATTGTGAAAGGAAGGATCTCTTAAAGTCATCAAGGAACCAGGAAAAATCAATCCAACAGCTGCAAGACGAAGCAAAGAGAAATAATGTCCAAGTAATAGGAATCAATGAAACAGCAGAAGGCAACACAAATGACATAAAAAGAATATTTGCAGAAATAATAGCAGAAAATTTCCCAAGCATGGTAAAAGATAGTGATGTGCAGGTAAATGAAGTATATAGAACTCCAATGAGCCACAACCCAAACAAAACCACACCTAGTCATATAATAGTCAAGATCCCAGATCCAGCAAAAGAACACAATATTAAAAGCTGCTAGAGAAAAGAAACAGATCATCTATAAAGGAATGCCAATCAGAATCACAGCAGACTTCTCAACAGAAACCAGGAAATCAAGAAGAGCTTGGAGCAAGGTATTACATACAGATTCTGAGACAAAACAGCTTCCAACCCAGACTGATGTATCCTGTAAAACTATCCTTCAAATTCAATGGAGAAATAAAGTATTTCCATGACAAAGAACAACTGGAGGACTTCATAAGTGCCAAATCAACATTACAAAAAGTACTAAAAGATACTCTAGACAGAGAAAAAGGAGACCACAATCTCAAGAACAACAATAGAAAGGAACGCTTAAGCACAACAAGCAATTAAACAGCAAAAGTAGGAAAGCAACAGCAAGTAAACAGCAGGACAAGAATAAGTCAACGTATAATAGTTATAACCATGAGTGTAAATGGCCTCAATTCACCAGTCAAAAGAAACAGACTGGCAGAGTGGATTAAGAGACAAAATCCCACAATATGCTGTATACAGGAAACACACTTTATTCAAAAGGAAAATCCACAAACTGAAAGTCAAAGGATGGAAAACAATTCTCCATGCAACAGGTTCTCAGAAAGAAGCAGGGATAGATATTGTTTTCAGACAATGTAAACTTCAAATCAAAAACAATCAAAAGAGATACAGAAGGCGACTACATACTAGTTAGGGGAAAGCTGCAAGAGGAAGAGATAACAATCCTACACATGCATGCACCAAATACTGGAGCACCAAACTTTATAAGGCAATCTTAACAGACATTAAAAAACCAAATAATCCATAACACTATTTTAATAGGGGACCTAAACACCCCTTTGATGCAGAGAGACAGGTCAACTGAACTAAAACTCAGCAAAGATATAACAGACCTGAACCAAATGTGTGAACAAATGGACTTAGTAGATGTATACAGAGTGCTCTACCCCACAACACCAGAATACACATTTTTCTCAGCTGCACATGGGCCTTTCTCTAAAATAGACCACATTCTGGCCCATAGAACATATCTACCTGAATGCAAAAGGATTGAAATTATCACATGCATATTATCTGACCACAGTGCAGTGAAATTGGAAATTAACGACAAAGGGAATTCCAAAAACTCCATAAACACTTGGAAATCAGACAACAACCTCCTGAATAACCAATGGGTTACAGAAGAAATTAAAAAATACCTACAAACAAAGGAAAATGCAAATACAACTTATAGGAATCTGTGGGATGTGATGAAAGCAACCTTCAGAGGGATATTTATAGCGATGAGCTCACACATAAAGAAAACAGAAAGAGAGCATATAAATAGCCTAATGCTGCACCTCAAACTTTTAGAAAAAAGAAGAACAAGTCAAGCCCAAAGCCCAAAGGAGGAAGGATATTATAAAGCTTAGGGCAGAAATTAATGCAATTGAGATGGAGAAAACTCTTTAAAAAATAAGTGAATCAAAGAGTTGGTTCTTTGAAAGAATAAATAAAATTGATAAACCCCTAGCCAACCTTATCAAAAAAAGAAGGGAAAGAACTCAAATTCATGCAAGAAGGAATGAGAAGGATAAAATCACTACAGATCCCACAGAAATTCAAAACATCATTAATACCTACTTTGAAAATCTTTACTCCCATAGGATAGAAAATTCAGGAGAAATGGACAGATTCCTAGAAATGTACAAATTACCAAAATTGAATCAGGAAGACTCAAAAATCCTGAACAACCCAATATCAATTAATGAGATTGAAAATGTCATTAAAAACTTACCAACAAAGAAAAGCCCAGGCCCTGATGGATTCACAGCAGAATTTTATAAAACATTCAGCAAAGATTTAATGCCAACACTCCTCAAACTCTTCAATGAATTTCAAACGGAAGCAATTCTCCCTAACTCATTTCTGAAGGCAAGTATTATACTGATATCAAAACCAGAGAAGGACCCAACCAAGAAAGAGAACTATAAACGAATCTCCCTAATGAACATAGATGCAAAGATACTCAATAAAATACTAGCAAATAGAATGCAGTAAATAATAAAGAAAATTATACACCATGACCAGGTTGGATTTATTCCAGGAATACAGGGATGGTTCAATATTTGCAAATCAGTTAATGTAATACACCATATCAATAGAGCCAAAAACAAAAACCACACAATCATCTCAAAAGTCCAACATGAATTCATGTTAAAAACTCTAGAAAAAATAGGAATAGATGGCCTCTACCTCAATCTGATCAAAGCCATCTACAACAAACCAACAGCCAACATCATACAAAATGGACATAAACTGAAAACCTTCACTGTAAAGTCAGGAACAAGACAAGGATGTCCACTGTCACCACTACTATTCAACATAGTTCTGGAAGCACTAGCCAGAGCAATTAGACAAGAGAGGGAAATAAAAGGAATAAGGATAAGAAAGGAAGAAGTAAAACTATCACTATTTGCAGATGACATGATACTTTACATGGAAGACCCCAAAAATTCCACAAGAAGACTCCTTCAATTAATTGACAAATTCAGCAGAGTAGCTGGATACAAAGTCAACACCCAAAAATCAATAGCATTCCTATACACAAACAACAAACAGACTGAGAGAGAAATTAAGGAAACCATACATTTTACAATAGCATCCAAGAAATTGAAATATTTAGGAATCAATCTAACAAAAGAGGTAAAAGATCTATTTAATGAAAACTATAGTACTCTGAAAAAAGAGATCGAAGAGGATTTCAATAAATGGAAAAACATTCCCTGTTCATGCTTAGGAAGAACCAGCATTGTGAAAACGGCCATACTACCAAAATTGTTGTACAGATTCAATGCAATTCCCATTAAACTACCATTAGCATACCTCACAGATCTAGAGAAAACATTCCTCAAATTCATCTGGAACCAGAAGAGTCCCAGATAGCAAAAGCAATTCTGGGCAACAAGGACAAGTCAGGTGGAATCACAATCCCTGACCTGAAATTACACTACAAAGCTACTGTAATAAAATCAACCTGGTACTGGCTAAAAAAACAGACCTGAAGATCAATGGAACAGACTGGAAGAGGCAGCAGCAACCACAAACACACTCAGCCACCTAATATTTGACAGAGGGGCCAAACAAGCTAACTGAAAGAAAGATAGCCTCTTTAATAAATGGTGCTGGAAAAATTGGCTTGCCTCTTGCCAAAGACTGAAAATAGACCTAAGTCTATCACCATGCACCAAACTCAAGTCAAAATGGATCACTGATCCCAATATTAAAACAGAAACACAATCTATTGGACGTGAAGGTAGGTAAAAATCTTGAAGACATAGGAGTAGGCAGAGAGTTCATGAACAAAAATCAAACTGCAAGGGAAACACTTCAAAGAATCAATAACTAGGACCTCACCTTACTGAACAGTTTTTGCACATCTAAAGAAATCACCAGCAGAGTAAAAAGAAAATCCACAAATTGGGAACAAATTTTAGCTGACTGTACCTTGGACAAAGGACTTCTATCTAGACCATGTAAAGAATTAAAAAACTTCAGCCCTCCCACATTCAAACACTCAATCCAGAAATGGGCATCTGAGATGAATACACACTTCTCAGACAAAGAATTACAAATGGCAAATAAATATATGAGAAAATGTTCTACATTTTAGTCATTCGAGAAATGCAAATAAAAACAACACTGAGATTTCATCTCACCCCAGTAAGATTGGCCAGCATCAAGAAATCATCCAATAACAAATGCTGGCGAGGCTGTGGAGGCTGTGGAGAAATAGCAACTCTTCTGCACTGCTGTTGGGAATGAAGACTGGTGAAACTGCTGTGGAGATCAGTTTAGAGATTCCTCAGCAAACTAGGTCTTAAGGTCCCATTCAACCCAGCTATTCCCCTTCTGGATATTTTCCCAGAAGATCTGAAAACATCCTATCACCACGATATATGTGCACCCATGTTTATAGCAGCACAATTTATAATAGCTAAATTGTGGAAGCAACCCAAATGTCCATCCACAGAGGACTGGATAAAAGAACGGTGGCATTTTTATGTAATGGAATATTACTCAGCTATAAAGAAAGGCAAACTTGAAGCTTTTATATGTAAATGGTCACAGTTAGAAACCATAGTCATAAGTGAAATAAATCAGATGTACATGTGCAAATAACATATTGTATCATTAGTATAAGAACCTGAAAGTGGGAATATAAATTAGGAGGTATGAAAGGAAACTGCTCCAAAGTAAAGAGCAACTGGGATGAGGGGAAAGAGAAAAGGAAGAAAGGGATAGCTACGTATGTATGTGTGTGTGTATATGCAGGACGGCTAACATGGTTGCACTATTGTCTCATGATACTTTATTATAAGAAACAGTCAGTGATTTGTTTGATCAGTCTTGTATGTCTATATGCGTTATCCTGAACATATACTTTGAAGTTATCAATATGTAATACAACCACCATTGTTAATTCCCTGTCACCTTATCTATAATTCAGTTGTGGTACTGTCCTTGTGCTACTTTGTATCTGTTTGCTAATGTTTTCGTTCTTTTACTTTTACAATAAAAAACTTTAAAATATGACTAACAGGGCTTACAGAAGAAAAGATTAGAGACTGTGCAGAAATGACCGTACTTAGGGCTCAGGCTGGATAGCAGCAAAATAAGTATCACAGTGTTCTAGATTTAATACAGTCCTCATCAGTGCAATAATAAAAGAAAAAGTAAGCAAATCACTGGAAAGGTAGTGTATTTGCAACTGATGGGACATCTGTACCAAAATATGACAGTCTACATATGCTGCTTTTGGAATTGCTAAAGGAGAACAAAAGAGATTATTAGAGATAAGGTTAACATATAAAAATGAACAGTGCATCTATATACCAGCAAGAGCCAATTAGAACACACTGAAGGACAAAAGCTACAACTCACAGTATAAGGTACCTTGGAAAATATGTATCAAAGAATGAGTAAGATCTGTATAGTAAAAATTATAAAATATTTATTTATTTATTTTGGGAGTACTGAGAATTGAACTCAGGGTCTTGCGCTTGTCAGGCTGGTGCTCGTGCCACTGAGCTATATCCATGGCCCTATAGAATTATTCAATAGATATAAATGACTATCAGAATTAATGAATATAAATATAAGACCATATGCCCTATATAGTATGTGGACAGAAAGACTGAGATACTTTTTATAGTATTCTGGAAAACCACTGCAATTGCAAACTAAATTCCAAAGACATGTGTTTTAATGGAATTAACAGATGATTTTAAAAATTCACTTAGATGATTCAGTGGCCCAAAATACCGAAATTAATTCTAAAAATAGGAGACTTGCCCTACAAAGGCAAGTGTGTAAAACCTTAGTAGTTCAGTGGTGGTATAAACACAAGAATAAAGACAGTGGGCCAACTAGAAAACCCCAAAACAGCCCTTTACACTTTATAGAGACATGGTGCAACAAATGTGAAGAAAAGACATTCTTAGTATGGGACACACACGCACGCAAAAACCACTTTCTACCTGGAACATAAATTAATTTGATCCATAGCTCCCATTTTATCCCTTTCCAAAAAATCAGATGCATGGAAGATCTAATGTCAAGAGGATCTTCAGGGCTGGGGATATAGCTCGGTGGAATAAGCATCTGCCTAGCTAGCAAGCACAGGGTCCTGAGTTTGATCCCCAGTACTGCAAAAAAAAAAAAAAAAAAAAAAAAAGAGGATCTTCAGACAGAAGATAAACCTCGGTAGCAAAACACATGCTTAGCATGTGAGAGTCAAATTCAATTTGCCACACTAAAATAAGAAAAAAATTTAAATTTTTAGTAGAAAAATGAAATATGAAATATTTTATGGCCAATGAATATGAAAATGTTCCTCAAACAAGTACACAACACAAAACTCAAGAAACAGGACCAATAAATCAGACTATATTAAAATTTAAGCTTCTGTGTGACAAAGGATACCATACTTAAATTTTAAAGAATGGAATGCTTAACTATTTCTAATATTTAAAGCATATAAATTACTAAAAAGGAGAGCAATATTGAAAACAACAGGTAGAAGATAACCTAATAACTTTCATGCATAAAAGATACATAATTTCTGTAGTATAATTCAAAGTAAAAAACCAAATCATTCCTGCACATCTAAAAGTCAGAAAATGTCAAAGTATCAGATGCTGGTGAGTATGATAGAAAATAGTAGTCTGATGGTAAAGAAGAGCACTGGTTTGAGAACATCAGCACTTTACTTTGTAATACCTATTCAGGTTAACAATGCATAGACCACAGAACCCACAAGTCTGCTTCTTGGTACATAACATTAGACAGTGACGGCGAACCTTTTAGAGCTTTCACTGATACATTCGGTCCGCTGTGGCACATGTGTCTCAGGCTCACCACCACTGCCCTAAAATACCCCTTACCTACAGACAGCAAGGAATCCATACATGCGTGTCCACCAAGGGCATGGATTTTAATCATAAAACCAAAAGAAAAGGTGGTATTTATACGCAATAATGTACTAATGTGCCACAGAGAAGGACAAATTTGAGTCATTTGTAGAAAAGTGCACGCACTCTGAGACCATCACGTTAGGTAAAATAAATCAGTCAGACAAGTTTAAATATCAAATGGTTTCTCTTGTATGAGAAACTCAGAATATAAATAGAGAGCAAATAAATGATAACTAAAAGGAAAAATGGTGCTAGAACTTTTCCAAGAGAGAAGCAGACTGACAGGTCGGGGAGGGGATAAGAAGTGAGCTGTGTTACGCACATGTACCAACTCTCCACAGTAAGGGAATAAGTGCAATCACTATGTATTGCAAACATACTCATAAAAATACAAAAACTAGAAACGCCTAGTTACATTTATCACTAGGAGGATGGATAAAAGAAATGGTGGTGTCTTCATAATTCACCAGCACTTAACATGGTCACAACGGAGCCATAATGTGTGTGTCTCACTGCTGAGTGGCTCTTGACCATCAGCGGCAGCTGCATGACTGTCCGGCATGGGACAGTCCTGCTGGTTGGCACAAGCCGCCCAATGGGACAGTCTTGCAAGTACCACCAGTGGTTCAAGTCAACAGGAATGCGCTAATGAACTAAACCTATGTTCCCTGACACAGACTGATCAATTCTAAGTGGACACAAAAGTTGCAAAATACATGTTACAGACTAAGAACACAAACAAACATACCAAATGTGTGATTCCAGTTTCTCCTGACAAGGAGAGAGATTGAAGAAAGGGAAAAAAAAGGACAAAAAGGAAGTTTTTAGTCGTGTTACATTCTGTTTATGTTTTAAATTTTTTCCTGTTGTAATGTCTAGTTGCTTTCATTAATAATACTATCTGAAGAAAAATGATAAGATATAAACATTTCTTAAATTTAGACATCAACTACAGAGGTGTTTATTATGTCACGCTCCATGCTTTTTAGCATTTTGTATACTTATCAAAATATATACAAAAATCACATTTCAATGCTGGTCATGTCACTGTATAACCATAACTCTGGTCTAGGTCAACATTTAAATGAGGAAGACCAGGCATGGTGGCACACACATATCATCCCAGCACTTGGGAGGCTGAGGCATGAGGATTATGGTGAATTTAAGACCAGCCTGGGCTACATAGCAAGTTCACAGCCTGAGTTACACAGCAAGAACCTGCCTAAAAACAAAAACAAACCAGGAGGACACTGCAATTTAATAAAATGCACAATCAAAAGATCATCCTACCATAACACGGGCTCAGGCCTGTCCTTGCACAAATGCACAGCATTTGACTCAAAATCAGATAAAAATCAAATCAGATTTGCAATCAGGAAGGCCTTCAGTCAGCATGTCTTCCTGCTCAAGACAGCACGCAGGAATTTCTAATCTCCTCCTCCAGACAGTGCTGACATTGACAGGTGCGTGTGAGGGCAATTAATAACTCTTCAAAGCTGAGATCAATATCTCACTTTGCTTTTTGTCCAAGTTGAAAGAGGAAAATAACATGCAACTTCAAGTAAGTGCTGGATGACCATGCTTTGCCAGTGAAGCTCCAGCGAAGGCTAAACCAAGTCTTTGCCGTCCCTCTTGTTCCTACCTAACAATCAAAGTGGAAGCTCCTCCCTGTGATGGGCCAATGTCTCCTCTGCACATGCTGCAGACACCCTGGGTGACCCACACACCATCCCTCCAGCTCCTCCTGGGGCCTTCTAAGGTCAGCTTCTGCCACAGTGAGGAGGACTCTGCACTTACTAGCTCAGACTAACCTGACATAGGGATCTCTCCTCAGATCTATGCACCATGCCTTTTTACACTTCTTTCGCAGGCATTCCCCAAAACCCCTGAAGCCTGCCAGGTCCAGAGGGCAGAGGAATTCATTCCCCTGGGACAACTG
>PVLD010006536.1:0-99715 GCA_004027595.1 Dinomys branickii | reverse complement strand
GTCTCGCCCCGGCAGCCTGGTCCGCCCTACCTCATCTCCCCCGGCATCTCAGAGAAATACGCCCAGTTTAAACTTCCCAGCCGAGGTCCCGGCATTCACGCTCGCCAAGTCTGTCTCGAGCTGGTGGTGTTTATTAAGGAGGTTCGCTCCCTTGCTGCTCACCTGGTCGCCATCTTCCCCGGAACCCTGTCCATTTCTTCTTCATTTTCCATCCAATGAGAATAAAGATTTTGAAAGTAGGTATTGATGATCTTCTGAATTTCTATAGGATCTGTAGTGATATCACCCCTCTCACTCCTTACTGCATGGATTTGAGCTTTTTCTTTCTTTTTTTTTTTTGGCAAGGTTGGCTAGGGACTTATCAATTTCATTTAATTTTTCAAAGAACCAACTCTTTGATTCATTAATTCTTTGAATTGTTTTCTTAGTTTCAACTCTGATATTTATAATTTCCTCTCTTCTTCAGGCTTTGAGGTTAACTTGTTCTTCTTTTCCTAGAAGTTTGAGGTGTAACATAAGGTTGTGTATTTGTGTTCATTCTGTTTTCCTGTTATGGGAACCCACAGGTATAAATTTCCCTCTGAGGACTGCTTTCATTGCTCCCCATAGGTCCCAGTAGTTTGCATCTGCATTTTTGTTTGATTGTAAATAGTGTTTAATTGCTAGTTTAATTTCTTCTGTGACCCATTGGTTGTTCAGGAGAGTCTTATTTAATTTCCATGTGTTCATGGAATTTTTTCATTTCTTTATCATTTATTTCCAGTTTCATAGCACTATGGTCCAATAATATTCATGGGATAATTTTAATTCCTTTGCATGTACTTAACCACGTTCTATGTGCTAGCATGTGGTCTATTTTAGAGAATGTCCATGTGCAGCTGAGAAGAATGGCTATTCTAATGTTGTTGGGTAGAATACTCTGTAAAGGTCTGCTAAGTCCATTTGTTCAAACATTTAGTTTAGTTCTGTTATTTCCCTGCTAATTTTTTGTCTAGTTGATCTATCTCTTCGTAGGAATGGGGTGTTGAAATCCCCTTTTACAATTGTGTTATTACCTATTTGATTTTTCATGTCTGTTAAAATTTGCCTCATACAATGGGGTACTCCTACATTTGGTGCATATATATTTATGATTGTTATCTCTTCTGCTTGTGGTATTCCCTTAATGAGAATATAGTAACTTTCTTTATCTGTTTTGATTGTTGTTGGTTTGAGGTTCACCATGTCTGCAAACAGAATAGCTACTTCTGCTTTTTTCTGGATTCCTGTCACATGGAGTATTGTTTCCCATCCTTTGACTTTCAGTCTATGAATTTCCTTTTGAGTTAAATGAGTTTCTTGTATACAGCATATTGTTTGATTTTGTTCCTTGATCCACTCTGCCAGTCTGTTTCTTTGATTGGTGAATTGAGGCCATTTACATTAATAGTCATTGCTAATATATATTGACTTATCCTTGTCAGGTTATTTTTGCACTATTGGTTCTGAACTTTCCCTCTCTGTTTAATTGCTTATCTTGCTTGGTAGTTCTTTTCTATTGTTGGTTTTGAAATTGAGGTCATTTTTATCTCTTTGTAGAATATCTTTCAGTATACTATGTTGTATTGGTTTGGTATTGATGAATTTCTTCAGTTCATCTTTGTCATGGAAGTCTCTTAGTTCTCCATCAATTTTGAAAGATAGCTTTGCAAGGTATAGCAATCTAAGTTGGAAGCTGCTTTCTTTCAGGACCTGAAATACTTTACCCCAAGCTCTTCTTGACTTGATGGTCTGTGTTCAGAAGTCTGCCATGATTCTGATGGGCTTTCCTTGATAAGTGATCTGTTTCTTTTCTCTAACAGTTTTATTTTTTAAATGTTTTTTCTCTAACAGTTTCAATATTTTGTTCTTTTGCTGAATTTCTGGGATATTGATTATTATGTGTCTGGGTGTAGATTTATCTTGGTTATGGCTAATTGAGGTTCTATATGCCTCACTTATGTGTATATAAGGTTCTTATTCCATGCTTGAGAAATTTTCTGCTATTACTTCTGCAAATAATCTTTTTATGTCATTCATGTTGCCTCCTGCTCTTTTCTTGATGCCTATCAGTCTTATATTGTTTTTCTTTGCCTCTTCTTGCAGCTGTTGAACTGTTATTTGCTGTTCCTTCGTTATTTTTAAGAGATTTTTTTTTCATGATCACTAGCTGCAATGCTGTCTTCAAAGTCTGAAAGTCTATCTTCCATTTCATTCAAGTGGTTCTTCCAGCTTTCAATGGAATTTTTAATTTCCTAATTGTCTCTTTGAATCTGTTTCATTCATTCTAATTCTCTCCTACGCTGTTCATTCAAGGTTTCCATCATTTTTCTGTGCTGCTCTATTTTTTTTTAATCTATGTCTTCTCTTGATATGCTGAGCAATTCTTTCATTATGGTTGTCATTTCTTTTTTACCTGAGCAATTATTTCCGATCCTGTTTCCTCTATAGCCTGATGTAGTTGGTTCTTCAGAGATTTCAGGTGTGTGACTTCCATGTTCTTCCATGTTGACATGAACTTGTTCTGGGTGGGATGTTTGGCTGAGATTGCATCTTGCTTCTGCTTTTTCTCATTTTCAAATCTCGTTCCCAGGGATTCAGGTTCATTTCATGGCGACAGGAGGCACAGACAGAAGTCACTGGCTCCCAGACAGCTCATCCAGGCCTGCTGAGTCCACGTTCTGCTTCTGTGGTGGTGGCATGAGGTGGAGCCAGAGGATCCCAGCACTCACTGAGGCTTCCTGAATCCAAAGCCCCTCCCACAGTGGCAGCAGGGGCAGGTTCGGAGGACCCAGGCTCCCAGACAGCTCACAAAGGCCTCCCAAATCCAAGGTCCCTCCTGTGGTCATCATTCTTATCTCTTATCCACATACTATAGTCATTCAGTGCAGTGTTAGTTTTTTGCTATTGACTGAATTGTTCCCTTCCAACAATCTGTACCTGAACCCCTTGTCTCTAGTGGCCATATCTAGAGATAGGTTCAAAAGGAGAAAATGTAGGTTAAAAGAGACCGCAAGTGTGGGCTGTGATTTGGTAGTACCTGTGCATTTATAAAAAGAAACTGTAGGACCTCTTTCCAGGTAAGGCCTGTGCCGAAGCTCTGCCCAGCAAAAACTTTCCAGGGGAAAGAGCCTGGCCTCAGGGTGCCATTAGAGTGGTCGCGCCCGCAAGACTTTCTCGCAGAGAGGAACCGTAGCTTGGTGGCGCCACTGGACCAGGCTTTCTGGTGGAACTCTTGCCGGGTAAGGCCTGTGACAGTGCTCTGCCCGGTGAGACAACATTCCCCCACAATCGCAGGTGTGCTCTGAGCCTGGCACCTGAGCAGTTGTCTGGGGTTCCTGGGTCCTGTGATTCACTGTCTGCTACCATCTTGGGATGTTGGAAATCCAGGTAAACTAAGGTCGCTAGAGTCCTCTGTGAGCTGCCTGGGTAGTTTGTAGTTCAATACTTTTCATCTGACATCCAAAATGACAAGACAGAGGAGCAAAATGCAGTCTCAGAACTCAACCCCACCCAGAACAAGTCCAGGAAGCAATGATATAGGACAACTAGGAAGCCACATACCTGCAATTTCTGAAATGATCACATCTGAAGTAAAGAAACAATTCCATCAGGCCATAGAAGAGATCAAAGTAGAAATAATCTCTCAGGCAAAAAATGAAGCGAAAATAATAATGGAAGAAATGCTCCACACATATAGAGAAGAAACAGATAAAAGAATAGAAAAACATAGGAAACAAATGGAAACATTACATGAGCAATTTACGAAAGAATTAGAACACATGAAACAGACTCAAAGAGATTTCCAGGAAATGAAAACTTCCACTGAAAGCTTGCAAAACCGCTTGAATGAAGCTGAAGATAGAATTTCAGATGTTGAAGACAGCATGGCAGCTAGTGGCTGTGGAAGGAAGAATCTCTTAAAGTCATCAAGGATCCAGGAAAAATCAATCCAACAGCAGCAAGATGAGGCAAAAAGAAAGAATATCTGAGTAATAGGAGTCAATGAAACAGCAGGAGGCAACACAAATGATGTAAAAAGAATATTTGCAGAAATAATAGAAAATTTCCAAAGCATGGTAAAAGATATGGAAGAGCAGTTAAACAAAGCATATAGAACCCCAACGAACCATAATCCAAATAAAACCACACCCAGACATATTCTAGTTAAGATCCCAGACATCGAGCAAAAGAACACAATACTAAAAGCTGCTAGAGAAAAGAAAAAGATCCCCTGTAAAGGAAAGCCCATCAGAATCACAGTAGAGTTCTCAACAGAAACCATGAAATCAAGAAGAGCTTGGAGCAAGGTATTACAGATTCTGAAACAAAACAGCTTCCAACCCAGACTGATGTACCCTGCAAAACTATCCTTCAAATTCAGTGGAGAAATAAAATATTTCCATAACAAAGAGCAACTGGAGAACTTCATGAGCACCAAACTGACATTACAAAAAGTACTAAAAGATATTCTAGACAGAGAAAAAAGAGACCACAATCTCAAAAACAACAACAGAAAGGAACCCTCAAGCGGAACAAGCAAGTAAACAGATAGCAAAAGTAGGAAAGCAGCAACAAGTAAATAGCATGACAAGAATAAACTAACATATAGCAGTTATAACCATTAGTGTAAATGGTCTCAATTCACTGGTCAAAAGAAACAGATTGGCATTGGATTAAGAAACAAAATCCAACAATATGCTGTATACAGGAAACACATTTTACTTAAAAAGAAATCCACAGACTGAAAGTTAAAGGATGGAAAACAATCCTCCATGCAACAGGTTCCCAGCAAAAAGCAGAGATAGCTATTATGTTTGCAGACAATGTAAACTTCAAACCAAAAACAATCAAAAGAGATAAAGAAGGCCACTACATACTAGTTAGGGAAAGCTACAAGAAGAGAAAACAATCCTAAACATTTATGCACCAAATACTGGAGCACCAAACTTCGTAAGTCAAATCTTAACAGACATGAAAAACCAAATAATTAATAACATTATTGTAATAGGGGACCAAAACACCCCTTTGACGCAAAGAGACAGGTCAACTGGACAACAACTCAGCAAAGAAATAACAGACCTGAACCAAAGGTGCAAACAAATGGACTTAGTAGATGTATATAGATTGTTCTACCCCACAACATCAGAATACACATTTTTCTCAGCTGCACATGGGTCTTTCTCTAAAATAGACCACATTCTAGCCATAGAGCATACCTACCCAAATGCAAAAGAATTGAAATTATCCCATGCATATTATCTGACCACAGTGCAATAAAATTGGAAGTTAGTGACAAAGAGAATTTAAAAAAAAAAACCCATAAACACTTGGAAATTAGACAACAACCTCCTGACCGACTAATGGGTCACACAAGAAATTAAAGAAGAAATTTAAAAATACCTACAAACAAACGAAAATGCAAATACAACCTGCCAGAATCTGTGGGATGCAATGAGAGCAGTCCTCAGAGGGAAATTTATAGTGATGAACTCACATATAAACTGCCTTGGTTACTTTTCTCTCGTTGCTGGAACAAAATACCTGATGCCCAAAATGAAGGATGGAAAGGTTTATTTAGCTTACAGTTTGTGGAGGTTTCAGTCCATACTTGGCTGATTCTGGGGCAGAGTGGCACATGGCAGAGGGCAACAGTTCATGGCAGCAAAGCACAGCAAAAATAGCAACAGCAAAAAGGAGGAATGGCCACCAGCAGCCTCTTTCTCTCGCTTACATATACAAACTATCTGCCCTAGGGCAGGTATGGCTCTCACACCCATAATCCCAGCATTGGATCATGGATCAGTCAAAAACTCTAAAAGCCACCCCATAACTGCATGAGGATTTGGGGGGACATGCAGACAAAAACCATAGCATAAAGAAAACACAAAGAGAGCAAATAAATAGCCTAATGTTACACCTCAAACTTTTAGAAAAAGAAGAAGAAGCCAAACCAAAAGCCCAAAGAAGGGAGGAGATTATAAAACTCAGGGCAGAAATTAATGCAATTGAGATGAAGAAAACACTATGAAAAATAAGTGAATCAAAGAGTTGGTTCTTCAAAAGAATAAATAAAATTGCTAACCCCCTAGCCAACCTTATCAAAAAAAAGAAAGGAAAAAACTCAAATTCATGCATTAAGGAATGAAAAGGAGAAAATCACTACAGATCTCACAGAAATTCAAAAGATCATTAATACCTACTTTGAAAATCTTTACTCCCATAGGATGAAAAACTCAGAAGAAATGGACAGATTACTAGAAAGGTACAAATTACCAAAATTGAATCAGGAAGATACAAAAATCCTGAACAACCCAATATCAATTAATGAGATTGACAATGCCATTAAAAACTTGCCAACAAAGAAAAGCCCAGGCCCTGACGGATTCACAGCAGAATTCTATAAAACATCTAGAGAAGATTTCATGCCAAACTCCTCAAACTCTTCAGTGAAATTGAAAAGAAAGCAATCCTCCCTAACTCATTTCTGGAGGCAAGTATTATACTGATACCAAAACCAGAAAAGGACCCAACCAAGAAAGAGAACTATAGGTCAATCTCTCTAATGAACATGGAAAGATACTCAACAAAATACCAGCAAATAGAATGCAGTGAATCATAAGGAAAATTATACACCATGACCAGGTTGGATTCATTCTAGGAATGCAGGGATGGTTCAATATTCGCAAATCAATTAATGTAATACATCATATCAATAAAACCAAAGACAAAAACCACATGATCATCTCAATAGATGTGGAAAAACTTTTGATAAAGTCCAACATGCATTCATGTTAAAAACCCTAGAAAAAATAGGAATAGATGCCCTTTGCCTCAATCTGATCAAAGCCATCTGTGACAAACCAACAGCCAACATTTATGCTAAATGGACAAAACTCAAAGTTTTCACTTTAAAGTCAGGAACAAGACAAGGATGTCCACTGTCACCACTACTATTCAACATAGTTCTGGAAGCATTAGCCAGAGCAATCAGACAAGAGAGAGAAATAAAAGGAATGAGGACAGGAAAGGAAGAAGTAAAGCTATCACTATTTGCAGATGACATGATACTTTACATGGAAGACCCCAAAAACTCCACAAGAAGACTCCTTCAATTAATTGACAAATTCAGCTGTGTAGCTGGATACAAAGTTAACACCCCCAAATCAATAGCATTCCTATACATGAACAACAAACAGACTGCTTGGGAAATTAAGGAAACCATACCTTTTACAATAGCATCCAAGAAATTGAAATATTTAGGAATCAATCTAATAAAGGATGTAAAAGATTTATTCAATGAAAACTATAGTACTCTGAAAAAAGAGATCGAAGAGGATTTCAATAAATGGAAAAACATTCCCTGCTCATGGTTAAGAAGAACCAACATTGTGAAAATGGCCATACTACCAAAATTGTTGTACAGATTCGATGCAATTCCCATTAATCTACCATTAACATACATTACATATCTAGAGAAAACATTCCTTAAATTCATCAGGAACTAGAAGAGACCCAGAATAGCAAAAGCAATCCTGGGCAACAAGGACAAGTCAGGTGGAATCACAATCCCTGACCTGAAATTATACTACAAAGCTACTGTAATAAAATCAACCTCATACTGGCTCAAAAATAGACCTGAGGATCAGTGGAATAGACTGTAAGATGCAGCCAAAACCACAAACACATTCAGCCAGCTAATATTTACAAAGGGGCCAAACAAGCTCACTGGAAGAAAGATAGACTCTTTAATAAATGGTGCTGGAAAAGCTGGCTTGCCTCTTGCCAAAGACTGAAAATAGACCCGTCTATCACCATGCACCAAACTCAAGTCAAAATGGATCACAAATCTCAATACTAAAACAGAAACTCTCAATCTATTGGAAGAGAAAGTAGGTAAAAATCTTGAAGACATAGAAGTAGGCAGAGAGTTCATGAACAAAAATCAAACTGCAAGGGAAACACTTCAAAGAATTAACAACTGGGACCTCATTTTACTGAAAAGTTTTTTGCACATCTAAAGAAACCACCAGCAGAGTAAAAAGAAATCCCACAAACTGAGAAAGAACCTAGCTGGCTGTCCCTTCGACAAAGGTCTTCTATCTAGAACATACAAAGATTTAAAAAACATGAACCTGTCCAAATTCAAAGACCCAGTCCAGAAATGGGCATCTGACATGAATACACACTTCTCAGATAAAGAAATACAAATGGCAAATAAATATATGAGAAAATGTTCTACATGTTTAGTCATTCAAGAAATGCAAATAAAAACATTAGATTTCATCTCACCCCAGTAAAATTGGCCAGCATTAAGAAATCATCCAATAACAAATGCTGGCAAGGCTGTGGATAAATAGGAACTCTTCTCCACTGCTGGTGGGAATGCAGACTGGTGAAACCACTGTCAAGAGCAGTTTGGAGATTCCTCAGCAAACTGGGTCTGGAGGTCCCATTCGACCCAGCTATTCCCCTTCTGGGTATTTTCCCAGAGATTCTAAAAACATCATATTACCATGATACATGTGCACCCATTTTTATAGCAGCACAATTTGTAATAGCTAAATTATGGAAGCAATCCAAAAGTCCATCCACAGAGGACTGGATAAAAATCTGTGGCATTTTTATATAATGGAGTACTACTCAGCTATAAAGAGGGACAAATTTGTGGCTTTTGTTGGCAAATGGTCACAATTAGACACCATACTCATAAGTGAAATAAATCAGAGGTACATATGCAAGCAACATGTTGTATCACTAGTGTAAGAACCTGAAAGTGGGAATATAAATTAGGAGGTATGAAGGGAATCTGCTCAAATGTAAAGAGCAAATGAGATGAAGGGAAGGAGAAAAGGAAGAAAGGGACGGATATGTATGTATGTATGTACATGCAGGACGGCTAACATGGTTCCACTATTGACTTATGTTGCTTTATGGTAAGGAACAGTTAATGATTGTTTGTTTGATCAAGATTATATGTCTATATGTGTTTTCCTGAGCATACACTTTGAAGTGTTCAATGTGTCATATAACAACCACCGTTAATTACCTGTCACTTTGTTTAGAATTCAATTTTGATTGTACTGTTCTTATGCTTCTTTGTGTCTCTTTGTTAATGTTTTCCTTTTTCCCTTTTAAAAATCAAAAAAATAGAAACTCTAGAATTTTCTTTTTCTTTCTCTCCTTCTTGCTCTTTTCCTAGTTTACACCAAGAGGCGGCCATATGAATACAGAGTGGCTGCCTGAGAGCCGCCCTTACTGGAACCAAGTCAGCTTAAACTTTACTTTTTGATTTCCCACCTCCAGAACATTTTGAGAATAAATTTCCAGGTTTTGTTATGGCAGCTAGACTGACTAAGATACTATTATTGCTTCAAACGATCATCTTTTAGAGTAATTAAGAGTAAGAAAGATAAAATGTTTTGCTTTTAAGTGCAGATACAACTTTCTGGCCTTCATAATTTCGGTGGGGCTGAAGAATGTCTTGTGACCTTCCTTTGTGGAGGGGTGTGCCAGGAGAGTGCCCCCACCTGGCGAGTCTGGGGAAGTCTATTTATCCTTCACATCTGAAAGGTAATTTAACTCTACGTGCAATTCTAAGTTGGCCTTCATTC
The DNA here is from genome assembly GCA_004027595.1 of Dinomys branickii. NCBI lineage: Eukaryota > Metazoa > Chordata > Mammalia > Rodentia > Dinomyidae > Dinomys > Dinomys branickii. The sequence goes on along the minus strand of PVLD010006536.1, from coordinate 90,083 downwards.
AACACTAAATATTTCAGCCTACCTTTCTTGCTTGTATCGTTTCAATTGAAAAATGAGCCATAATTCTGCTTCTTCTAGTGGTCAGGCACTATTGCCTCTGACTTTTTTCTTTCATAATTCTATTTCTGGTTTTCTGCAGCTTCTGTGATATTCCCAGGCATAAATTCCTGGTATTCTCCAAGCTTCCTTGGTCTATATTTTGATAGTGTCATTGCTTTCGGGAAGTCCTTAGCCATTTTTCTTTCCTTCTAGAATTCAAATTGTATGATGTTACATCTTTTGAAGCTTCCCATACTTCTTGGGTACTCTGTTTTTACTGGGTTTTCCTCTCTGCATTTCAGTTTGAGATGTTTTTATTGGTGTGTCCTCAAACTCACTAATTCTTTCTGCAGCTTTGGCTGATGAACCCATGTAAGGTGTCCTTCATCTCTGTTTGGAATGAGTTTGATCTCTATCATTTCCTTTTGATTATTTCTTAGAATTTTAGTTCTTTGTTTACAAAACTCGTTTGTTACTGCATCTTGTCTACTTTTTCCATTAGCGTCTTTAATACATTAATCATAGTTATTTTAAATTCCTTTTTTGATCATTTTAACATCTGTGTCATATTTGAGTCTGCTTCTGATGTTTACTTTGTCTCTTCAGACTGTGTCATTTTTTCCTTTTTGTTATGTCTTTTAATTTTTTTTTTAAACCAGCTATGTTTCATTTGTTAACAGGCGCTGGGCTAACTAGGCCTTTCATATGAGGATTCAGATTAAATTCGGTTAGAGTTGGGGTGTGTTCAGTGCTTGCTTGCCAGGGCTGCTGGTGCCTGGGGCTTTGGATTGCTTGAATGTCCTTGATTTTTCCTTCCCTTGGACTGTGAACTTCTGGAAGTCTTTCTGAGTCTTCTCCAAAGAGTCTGCTCCATGGCAGGGGGAGGGTGTGGGAGGGTGTGCTCTGTGATCTTCAGAGGAGACCTCAATCGATAGTGGCCTGGGGGTCTGGCCTGTGACTCTCTTTAGTATTCCTCATTTCCAGGTGAGACAGGGAGGCAGTAGGCCCTGGAATGACAGTGCTCTTCCCTGGAGTCCTGGAGATGGCTCTGGGTTTATTTTTCTGGAATTATGCTTCCCTCCCCCAGTTGGAACCTGGAGGGACCTTTCCTGGGTTTTAGCAGTGAGATCTTGAGGGTTCCAGGAGGTAAACAGCACATGAAATTGCGGAGTCCCCTCAAAGACTGTAGACCCTGGGACTTTCTTATTCTCTGTTCTACATACTCATCCTTTAGCATCTCTCGGAGTTATTGAACTGTTCTCCAGCCTTGGCTCCTGCAGCTTCTGCTCTGAGTAAGAAGGTTTGGGGTTGGTGACTGACATTGAAAAGTCAGTTAAAGAAAAATCTTTGATTTCCAGTGTGTCCACTGTTCTGCTCTGTTGTTGCAGGGCCAAGGACTCCTAAGCTCTTGATCTGTCAGCGCTAAGTCTAGAAGTCTACAGTGTCTTTCATAGCACAGAATGCCTTCCCTCTTTTGACATGTTGTCTTTTTTTTCCAGACCACAAAGGTAAATTTTGGAAGGAGAGAATGAGCAGAGATCTGCTACCAGTGGAGTATCTGATGCTTTGTGGTTGAGATGAGAATTTTTTTTTCATTTGTCATAACAATCCTCTTCCAAAGGGATTGATGTCCCGAGGTGAGATTTATTGAGTTTGGGTCACCAGCTTGTTCTACCGGTGGGTGACAAAGCTTGGATTTCTCCAGCAGCAATGCCAAATTCATCCATGTGAATGTAAGTCATCAGCCCTTCTTGCTGTTCTTTGGCTGTGACCCAACTGGACTAGCAGAAATATATGCCTTTCTGGTTGTTGCTCACATCCACCCTAGTAGGTCATGTCTTGGGGTGGGATGAGGTCAAGACTTTCAAAGACATCGGTTTTATTCCCTGAAATGAGGATTAGCAAACTTTCTGTAAAGGGAGTATCATATGCATTTTCAGCTTTTCTGGTCACATGATCTCTTTGCAAGTTACTGAACTCTATTATTATAGAACAGATGTGTGGACAATTTACACGTGGATGGACATGGCTGTGTTTCTGTCTTTATAGACCAACATTGAAGTTCACTGAATTTTCACACATCACAAACTAGTTTTTTGATCTTCTCTAATCATTAAAAACCATAATCAGTTGAAGAGAAGTACAAATACAGGAGGCACGGAGTGTTTGACTGTTCGCCCTCTGTCCTAAGTCTCACAGGCACCAGTCCCAGGGTTAGGAGAAGGGCCAAGAGTGGCATCTGCAAGGGGGCCTCAAGCTTGTGGAAGTATCCAATAGAAAAGTCGCAAAGACGTAATCATGGAGGATAACAAGTATGTATGGGACAGACACTGCGCTAAGTACTTTATACACAACGCCTCTCTCGGTTCTCTCCACAGCCCGGAGGAGGCATTATTAGCATTTCATCCACTTAACAGATGGGAAACCTGAAACCCAGAAAAGCACACACAGAGTAATGAAGTGGAGATTCAGGCTTGCTGAATGGTTCCAGTAGATGTGGGAAGGTTGGGGAATATAATTGGTCTGTGAAATTTGAAATCTGGGACAGATTTGCTATCATTTGTTAAAATGTTGGACCTAAAAGCTTTTTTCTGATCCAGCAGTGGGGCCTCTCCTGTTTGTCAGAGTTCAGGGACTCAGTCTCTTTCCTCGTGACTCCAGGTGTGCGTGGACCACAGTGCCTTTCACTATGCTCAGGGCAGTCAGCTTTCTCTGAATGCCAGCTGCTGGATGTGACTCCCCTGATGGCTGTTAACATGAGAGCAAATTGATAAGCCCTGAAACAGTGTTGTGAGCTTTGGCATGATGTGTCTTATTGCTGGTAAGTGCTGGCTAGGCTGGGTGTACACCTATAATTCTAATTAGTCAAGAGGCTGAGGCAGGAAGATTGCAAGTTAGAGGTCAGCTCTGAGAGCCTGTCTCAAATAAAATAAAATAAAATAAAAAAGAGGCCTAGGGGTTGTAGGTTAGTGATTCCTGGATTCAGTCCTCTATATACTCCCATGACACCAAAAAAACTAGTTGAGCCACCAAAGTTAGAGAATATAAAATTTAACATATAATACAGTTTAACGGAAACATACATCCTGGCTCCTTAGCCGGGGCCACAGCTTCCTGCTTTTGTACAAGGTGCTTTGCACATTAGGGTAATTACAGGAACTCATGAGGACAGCAGGAAAGTTCACCCTTCCTTTTTATGGAGAAAACAAATGTGCTTTTCTGCCGACTCTGCCAGGGCTTCCTTTAATGATTTCGCAGATGGAGCTGGCACATGGAGCCTGCTGGGTGCAGCTGTCTGTGTTTCTCAGTCTGAGGGGTCTATGACTGCAACCACGGCATGGAAAACAGCGGCTTTCCTAATGCCCAGAGTCACTTAAGGTGGGGTGGGTGAACTGTTAGGAGACTAGGGTGAGCATAGGGCCAGAGGGCGGGCCACTGTGGAGCTGCATGTTCTCTCTTTGTTTCACTGGTGTTGGGCTTGGGCTCCCTTGGAGGCACCCTGCTTTTTCAGGTTGGCTGCCCCTGGATGGTCCAGGAGTTGGGCAGGAAGGTCAAAGGGGCACCTCTGCTTTTTTCCAGTGTCCCTTCTGGCTTGCTAGCCCTGGGCCACATTACATAAACCATTGGAGTGCACCGGATAGCAGCGAGAGAGAGGGCTGGGCATCTGCTTTTGGAATTCACATGGTTGTGAACATGTCAGTGACTTTGGCTGCATGGACAGTGGTTCTTTTTGTTAATTGCTTTTTGTTTTGAAGTCAACCAGGATTCAAAACTTGGGAAAACTTCTTGATTGACCCATTCTCAATATTGATAGTTTAGAGCAGTGGTGGGGAACCTACGGCATGCTAGTTATCTGTTTTTCTTTTAAGACAAAATATGTTAATGTCTGAGTTGTTTTTTCTAAACTAGAACCTCAGTATTCAATTTTAACTGCAGTGTTGGCTCTTTGAGATAAATAAGTGGGTTTGGGGCTGCAGTGTGGGCGCTCGCGTCTAAGAGGTTTGCCATCACTGGCTTAGGGAAAAAGGAAACAAGGATCTAAAGAGCTCAGGACCTGGTTTTATGAATCACATACTGTCCAAAGTTGTGTTTGTTTCCTACTGCTGCAGTAACAAACGCCTACAAGCTTGCTGTCTCTAAACAGCATACACATGTTGTGCAGTTCTGGAGGTCACCATCGAAGTTAGCAGGACTGGTTCCTTCTGCAGGTTCCTCTCCCAGATGGAGGCTCTACATCTGCTTCCAGAGGCCACCTGAGGTCGCGGACTTGTGGCCTTGTCCTTCTTTCAGGCCACCAGCCTGTCATCTGCAAGTGTCGCTCTTGCTCTCCTCTCACTCTGCCTCACTCTCATGATTACATGGAGCTCACCTGCATGATTCACAGTAACCCTGTATCTCAAGGTCCTCGGTGCGGTTGTATTTTGAAGTCTCTCTGGCTATGTAAGCTCATGGATCAAAAGGTTTTGAGGGTTAGGATGTGGACTTGTTTTAGAGGCCATTATTTTGTCTTCTGTGAAATGCATTATGTTTTCTTTTATCAGTGGGGGAATGGCATTGCACAGGAACAGGGGGAGTCATAAAACCAAACTATGTGATTAAATTTTGGTCCCCAGTAACAGAAATCCATTTTTATAGCATAAGAAAAGTAGGGAAATTTGTTATTCTTATGATCTGAAGACCAGGAGACAGAGGTAGAGCCCAGGGAGGCTCAGAACCAGGAACCAGAAAGACTGCAGGGACCAGGGAAGCTTCTCTCTCTACACCCACATGTCAATTGCCACACGTGGTGAAACTTCCTACTCCTTTCTCTGGACCTCGTGTCCACCGTGCTCTTCCTCCTGTGGGACCAGAGAGGTTGTTAGCCCAGCTGCTCAGGCCCTGGGCTCTAGGGGCAGAAATCTCCTCTCTCACAGCCCTGATATCAGGTATTCCAGAGTCAAGAGGAGGTGTTGGCAGGGTTGGCTTCTCTGAGGCCTTTCTCCTTCAGCTGGCATCTTTTCTCCTTACTTTTAAGTAGTTGTCCATCTGTGTTTGAGCATGTGCGTGTATGACCAAAACTCCCCTCTTGTGTTGACATCAGCCTTATTGGATTAGGGTTGACCCATATGAAGTCATTTAAACTTAATTATCTCTGTAAAGACTCTCACTCAATACAATTCCTGAGTACTCCTGTTAGGATTTTAACAGATGGATTTGGGGGACACAACTGAGCCCATCACCAGTTCTCTTCTGTCCTCTGAATACTTCACTTCACACTCCCACTTTATGTATCTTGGACAGCTGGTGGCAATTGCAAAGTTCCCAAATACCACACCCATATTCCTTGCGGAGGAAATCCCACAGGTCTAACCTGGGTAGGGCAGTCGGTATCATGCCAGGCAACCCTGGCCAAAAAGGGTCCTGTGGTTAGTCCATCAGCTCTGACCAAACAGCCCCAAAATCTCAGAGGCTTCACACAGGCTTGCTGGCCTGTGGCACAGCCCAGCATGGGGTAGCCTGGTGCTGCTCCACTCAGCTCTGCAGGAATCCAAGCTGTACGACTCAGCTTTCTGTTACTGAGACAAAATGCAGTACTTGACCCTTGAATCTTAAAGGATGAAAGTTTTACAAGGCTCAGTCTCAGAGGTTTCAGTCCATGGTTTTCTGGCTGTGAGGCATAACCATCAGCAGAAGGATAAGGCAGAGGAAAAGTGTGTACTTCAAAGCAGCTGCTGCAGAGTGCTAAGTAACCATTCTGGCCTTTACTGTGCCTCCCTTCAGAGCCACACGCTGTGCTTCAAGATGAGCTGTTTCAGAAACTCACAGCACAACAGCCACTGGCATGGCTTCCTGTAACAAGAGTGACTCTTATGTTGCCCCCTATTCCTGGCACATGTTTCATCACTGGAATTGTTATAGTTGATGGATTGTGTCAACTTGAGAAGTTTAGAAGCTCAACTAAGTAACTCAGCAGTTCTACATCCTACTGTGTAGAGAACATGTCCTGCGGTGGCTGTTTATGCTCCAGGATGTTGTAGTGATTGATGCATTGTGTCAATTTGAGAAGTTTAGAAGTTTAACTAAGTGACTCACCAGGGGGCTGGGGTCCTCATTTTGTGAACACCTTGAGCCTGTGCAAGAGGAGGATGGTATGAGCGCTACACCCAAGCCTGCTTACAGTAGGAGGGAGGAGAAAAGGTTTGTTCTTCCCTTTTTCATTCTTGTTGTTTTCGCCGTCTTCTCTCACCATGAATGGTTGCCCCTCACTCATACCACCCTGCCTCAGAGCCAGCTGATCATAGATTGAAACCTCCACAAACTGAGCTAAGTAAACTTTTCCTTTCTTAACTTTGGGTGCCAGGTATTTTGTCCCAGCAACGAGAGAAAAGTAACTGAGACTGACCCAAGGGAGACAAACGATGAATGATTCTTTTCTCTCTGACATTGCTTCCTATGTCCTTGGGTCCAAGACACTCCCTCCTTCCAGCACACAATTTTTCCTTTGAAAACAGCACAGGCCTCTTTCGTGGACAGACCTCCCACCCCTCTTGACAGTACACGCTGATCTAAACAAACTCTTGTCTTTTCTTGTTCTGTTCTTGGTAAATTCTTTTTCTGACCACATCACCAGTCTTTGTAATGCTTTCTCACACAATAGCAGCCAGGAAGCCAAGTGAGCAAGAAAGAGCCAGCGAGGAAGGGGCCACCTACCACATATAGTCCCTAAGGTCACACCTCACAACCCACTCAGACCCACTCAGAAATATGTTTTACTACTCTTCTATGTGTCTCAAGCTGATCAAGTTGACAATCAGGATTAACCACCATACAAGCCCTTACAGCAAGTCTGCCTGGGTGACTGGGGAGTGCCATGGGTTTGGTTTAAAATCACAGCCATGCTTGGCTTAGATCCCATAGGTGAAGGGCACAAGAAATGAGGTTTGACCTTGACTTTGTGGGGCAAAGTGTGTTTCCTCTTTAGCGTAATGAGCTGCCAGGGAGGCAGAAGCAAAGGGCTTAGCAAGGGTGTCTTTGTTAGGGTGATGAACTAACTGAGTTTCCCAGAGGCTGAGGAGATCACTGGGATGCAGAGCGTTCAGCTTTCAAAACAGGACAGTCCTGGAAAGACCAAGATAAGTTGCTCACTGTACTGTTTGTTTAAAGACACAGTTCCAGTAACTGAGCCAACTTAAGTTCTCTACCCTGTGCCCAAGGAGAAACAGTGGAAATTTAACCCACAACCACACCCATTCCCCTGTAGAAAAATGCCCACTTCCCAGATCTCATTGACAAAACTCATTGACTAAACTCTTCTGTACTCAGATTTCTGAGTACAGAATCTACCCTCAGGCTCATTGAGCCAGGCACCTGCACCATAGTTTTTGAAAAATGTGAATGGATCTTGTAGCCAGGAAATTTTCAATCTAAGATATAGACATTTTGCTTCCACTGGGAAAAAAAAATCAAAAGATCAGACATCGCTGGTCTGTATTTCTACATGGAAAAAACTATTTGGAGCTGTGCACCAGTTTCCCATTTCAGATGGGGATTGGGCTTCCCTGTTTGCTCATGGTTACGCTTTTATAGGAAGTACCCTCAAGACTCACGTGTTGTGGGCTTGCTCCCCAATCCAATGCTCCCCAGCATTCAGAGGGGAGCCCCAGAGAGGTGATTGGGTTAATCCACTGATGAGATCATAATTTCATGGCATTTTATGGAGGTAATGGAAACTGGAGATGGGGCCTGGTTGAAGGGAATGGGTCATGGCGCTGTGACCTTGGGGACTCTACCTGGCCCCTGGACTCTTCTCTCAGAGCCCTTCCCTCACTCTCTGCTTCCTGGCTTCCATGAAATGAGCAGCTTCTCTCACACATCCTTCTCCCATGATGCTCTGCCTCACCCCAGGTCCACAGGAGTGGAACCAGCTGTCCATGCACTGATGCCTCTGACACCATGAGTCAAAGTAAGCTTTTTCTTCTTTCAGGTTGTCATTCCCAAGTATTTTGTCACCGTGAGGAAAAGCTGACTTACACACATACATACCCACACACACACTTTCCCCTCACCACAATCCATATCTGCTTCCATCCAGCCTGCCAGCCTGGTTGCTGGGGCAGTTGAGTTGGCAATAGGTAGTGTGTGGTTTCCTAATTTTAACCCAATCAACTTTGGAAGAAGAAATGTCTGTCTAATTTCTTTCCATGAAACACTAATTTCTTTGGGGTACTTAAAAACTTTAGCCCCAGGTCAGTTCCTACAATCTATTTTGCTTTCACAGGGAGAAGTTGGTAAGGAAAGAGACAGCTTCTGGGTAAAAGTTTGGAAACCATTTCTCCCCGTGTGATTTTGAGTTGATCAAGCCCACAGCCAGCTTCTGCCAGCCTTGGAGTAACAGGCAGCCCCAGGAGCCTCCACGTTCCCGGGGAGCTCAGACCAGTCATTCACTTGTCATTTTTTTCTTAGCAGCAAGGACTCTGCTTCCTTTTGGGCTTGTCTTGGACACTCAGACAGTTCTATTTATCAACCAAAAAGGAGGAGAAGGGTCTGATGCTTGCTTTGAAAGCAATGCCTGGGGTTTGGATTGTGTTCTAAGTCTCATCATTTGTCTGCTTTTCACCTCAAATCAAAAGCAAGAGGAAAAAAGGACAGAGTGTGGTAAAAATATTGGAGAAACATTAAGAAAACACTGTCCTACTTTTCCTCTAAGGGAGGGAACTCAGCCTTTCTGACAGTGCACAAAGCTGCGGCAAGCTTCCCGGGCTCCAAGGGACCCTTAAAACATTGGGAGACAAAGGCAGACAAGGGACCCCACAGAAATCCAGCTTTGTGACTTACTGGGTGATGGTGGTAGGGTGCATGCCCCAGTCTCAGCAGCCAGCAGGCTCAACAGTGGCTTACGGTGGTGTGCAAGGTCCCAAGAAATCCTAAGAGCAGAACTGGATTGGGAGCAGTTTTCCAGGCAAATGACCCCAGGAGAAACTACCAAAGTAGGGGGGAGCAGAGTGGGGAGGAAGTCCCTCAGGAGGTGATTTTGGTGGCATCTCTCTCTGCTGGGTCCTACAGGGAGCCCTGGAGCACATGTTATAGTTGGTACCATCCTAGGTGGGGTGAGGCTGCTGGCAGTTTGAATAGCCTCACCTGTGGTCACTGACAGTGGTCATGGGGCAGAGACATTTCAGGATGTCTTTCCACAAGGGTGTTCCTCCAAAGCTCTGGAAGCCGAGGGATGGTCAGGCAGTGGTGGTGGTGGGCAAGCCCAGTGGGGAACAGAGTCCATTTCCAAGCAGGGGCAAGCGAAGCCTGAGAATGGACTCTGATTCTCTGTCAGGGTCACATGCCCTCCTCGAACGAATCACAGGAGCAGGGCTTTGGGAGACAGGGCCACAGGGTGAGCCACGAGTGAGCAGTGCTGGAGAACCTCACTCGTGCCTGGGAGACCAGAATGAATGAGCCTCTCACAGTGAGCGTGTCCTCAGGCCGGACAGAAGCTCTTACCAGAGGGCAAATGGCATGCGAAGATGTCCTCATCAGAAAGGGCATGGAGTCCTTGCATGTGGGTAGTTCGGGATGTTGCTTCCTTTAGATCGGCAGGAGACCTTGGACTGGCCCCCGAGGCAGAGGCCCTGGCTCACTCCAGACTCACAGTTCTTCACTTTTTTGTTTTTTGGGTGGTTGTGGGTGGCAGTGAATGGGCTCCTCTTTGCTCCTCCATCTGTGACTGAGTCATCCATTCACCCTGCTTCCTGCTCCCCGTCTTTCAACATCAGATAATATTGTAGTTCTTTTCATAGCTGTGTGGCAACAACTGCTTGATACTCATCACTGTGATTTATCCGGTGCTGTGGGCTCCTCAGACAGATCTACAGTGAGAAGAGAAAGGTAGGGAACTAAGTCTCTGCTGCCTCATGGAGCACCCTTGATTCCTGCCTGTGCCTGTGGGCAAGGCTGATCTCGCAAGTATAATAAACCGGGGGTGTGGTGAGATTCTTGGACCTGGGTTTGAGGGTGTTATATGTCACACTGGGTGGGCCACTGTGGGGCCAGCTGTCACAGGATTGAAATACGAAAGCATTTTGCTAGGCTATTAGCATCCACAGAGCCTGGAGATTTTTGAGCCAAGTAGAGCCCAGTCTCACCATACCCCACTCGAGTCACCCCATCCTGAAAGCGGCTCTGAAATTTTATGAGGACATTCGGAGCTTGGAGCCTACCTGGGCTGACACAGTGGCCTCTGGAAGTTTCACATGCAGGCTCTCCCAAAGCATGGGTTGCCGCTGCCCTTGGCACACAGGTGTGACTGCTCCAAACAACAGAGAACCACCCCATAATGATCTCAAAGATGGATTTTGTCTTTAACAAATCTTGGCTTTAACACTCCCTGATGTTTTCTAATCTCCCTTATTTAAAAAAGAGAGTAGGACACAGGCTCAGAACCTTCAGATCAAGACATGTAATCAGAGGTGAATTAGATTTAGAAAATTTCGTTATATTTGTATGATGGATATTTTCTGTTCATTGAAAAGGATGCTTATTCTTCATTGGAGATAGTAATCTAAAATTTATTTTGCAATATACTTAGGAAACAGAACTCAGAGTTGATCTGAAAGAAACTTAGAAGAATGTGTGTGTGTGCGCATGCACGTGCATGTGTGTGTGCACACGCATGTGTTCAACACTGCTCATGTGACCAACCTTGCCTTTGGTTGCAGCCTACAGTGCATCCATCCTCTGAGTGTGGGGAATGGGCACACAGATGTGGGGTGGGGCTGGAAGATGGGTATCTCTTGGAGATGTTTAAAAATGCAGACTCTCAGGCTGCCTGGACCCTGCCTGAGCCAAAACCTGGACCTCAATACATCCCAGGTGGTTTGTGTGCAGGGTTGATTTTGAAGTTTTCTGTTCTACACTTTTGATATGTAAATCCTGTCCCCTGGCAGCAGGTGCCTTGAGTTTAGAGACCCACTTTTTAAGACCAGAGCCACAGATGTGTTTTGTTTAATATAGAAGAGATACTTAGCTAGCAGCACACACCTCCCAATAACAAAGGTGGCACAAGCATACCTGCAGCCAGAAGCAATGAATGAACTGCCATAAAATCCTTCCCAAGTACCCACCAGTCCCTAAACTATATGCTAATTAGACAGGTGTGTCAAACAAGGAGACTTCCCTCAGGGAAGTCACACTTTCCTAGGGGAAACTGAGGCACGAATGCGTAAGGACAATACAGTGGGATGAGGAAGGTGCTAGCACTTATACTAACAGATCCCAGGAGCAAAGAATGTTAGTTGAGTTAGGCAAGGAAACATCAGGGAGGGCTTCCAGGAGGAGGACACTCTCCTTGCTGAATCTAAAAACTGAGCAGGGTCCCGGCAAAGAGAAGCAGGAAGGGAAATGCGGGAAATGATGGAAGGAAGACAGGAGGGGAAGGAAGCTAGGCGCTGTTGCGCATTCATGGCTGTGGGCCCCTGGAGCTTTTCATTGCTCTGGAGCTCTGGGGGCAGTGGAGGGTTCTGGCAATACTCTAGCCAGTGTTGCCTAGAGCATTGGAAAGGACTGAAGATTTGCCCCACAGTCCTGGCCTAGAAAGTTGGAAACAATCTTGTTAGCCAACCACTGGGGACTGCTTAAAGAATGACTAAAAATGGTCCCTTAAATAAATGACTATTGAATCTGAGAATATATTATTCTCAAGTTATTTGTAAGAGAGCCCAGTATGGTCAGAAGACAGCCTGGAAAGATAATGGATGTTACACTAAAAATGCAACCTTTATTTGAGTGATTAATTTTAGCTTTGTTATTGTTGTTATGGTTGTTATTATTATTTTATAGTGAACTTGTGGAATTAAATTTCACATGTCTTCTTCCAGAACTGAGTATCAGGCAGCTCCCAAACTTCCTGGGCGGTGACTTTAGATAAAGCAACTCTTGATCTTTAGTTTATTCATCTATAAAATGAGGGTCAATAATATAATATGCAGCACCACAAGAATATATGTAACTTTTATCTTTTTATGTATCAGTTAAAATATATTTAATAATGTATAGTATTTCACTCATAATTATGAGGCTGAATTGAGGCAAATTAGATGAACATGTTTTTCTAAAACTATAAGATGCAACAGGAATGTTACACATTATTATAATTATTTTGTCCTAGGGTTGATAATCTGTCTGTGGAGGCCCAGAGGAAAAAACCCATGGAATAGGCCATCAGAAACACAACCACGGCCACATTGAGGCTGTCCCAGTGCCCATCCCTATGTCTGTCCCATTACCCATTGTTCTGGAAGTAGCAGCCCTGGGACTTCGTAGAGGAAGGAATGGGGGTGACTTTCCAGATGATGACAACGATCATTTCTTCCTTTCTGAGGGAACCTCTGTGTATCCACTTGGAGCTGAGCATCAAACCGTTCCCTAGCTCATTTCCATAGCAATACTGAGGGAAAGCCACCTGATTATACCATTTTCAGGTGAGGAGATGAGGCTCCAGGAGGTTTGGTCACTTCTTAAGACCACCCGGCTGTCCTCCTCGGTCTTTTTCATCCTCCCTGTCTTCCCTTCTTGTCATGTTCCCTCCCTTCATTCCTCCCTTGCACAAATATTTATTAAGCACCTTTTGGCCCATGTACTCCTCCCTGGGCACTAGAAACTCCAAGACATGGAGAAAGACATGGCTCTTTGTTTTGTGGGAAGTCACAAGGCTGAGAGAAAGATAGACTTGTTATCCAATAAAGCCATGTAAGGTGACAGCTGCTCTAAGAGGTATGTGTAAGGTCACATGGGAACACCTGCCTCCTGTTATTTACTGACTGGCTGGCAGGTTCTGTTCCAAGTGACACTGTGTATGTACCCAGCTCCCTTGAACATTTGATCTGTTCCAATAAAATCCTATTCATTTGCATGCCGGTTTGACAAAAATTCATCAATTAAGCTACTCAGATGGAACACCTCACCGCCAACGTTTGGCTGCAGGTTGAGGCACCCTCTGCCACCTTCTGGGGTGAGAATGTGTTCTGTCTCTTTCCGAATAAGCCCTACCCCTAGCTGGCTGGGCCCGGTGCTATAGAAGAATGTGTCTTCAGCAAGCTGCTCCAAAACCGGGCCCTAATGTGTCTGGGACAGTCCTTCCTTTGTCTGGACTGCAGCAGGGTCTGCGTTTTCCTTGGCTTCCTCACACTGTTGTGTGGGAGGGCACTGCTGCTGTCCCAGCGGAAGCAGGAAAAGGTGGAAGGGGCCCTCGTCACCATCCATATGGGTTGTCCACTGGTGAGGGCCGTGGGGCAAGGAGCTGTCTCTAAGGGGGGTGGGGTGGGGCTGGTATGCTGGTGACATCTGGGCTACATGGGCCAGAGACTCTTAGCTTTTGCATGAACTCCATTGAAAGATGGTATGTCCTAGTGCTCAAGGTCACAGCCATGCATTTTTCCTTCTGTAGGGAACAAATTCTGAGGGACATTTCCTCCTAGAATTTATATCTCTTTTGTCTGCCTACGCAAAGCACCCCTGGATTTCCTTGACACTCATGTGTTTAGGGTGGGGTCCTTTGGGATGGCAGGAGGACCTCATCTAAGCCTATAGGGTACTCCATTGCCTGACCACACTGACTGGCAGAGGGACATGTATGGGACCAATCAGAGGTTCACATCAATGAGGGGATAGAACATGGAATTTCAATGGAGCTTGGGTAAAAATCTTGGCTACTGGACAATGGGCCATTTGTTTTATTGCAAACATCTTGGAGTTCATACTCAGACCATTCATTGTGACCATTATGTATGGATTAAAGATGTTCCTTGACTTTCATCTTTTCGTTAGTCATTTGATGTTTTCCATGCTGACTGTGAGGACATGCCAACCTTCTCCTATTGCACCATAAGTGATGTTGCCCATATTTTTGGTCTCTGTTTGTAACCTAAGCATCTCCATCCAACTAATCTCCTCTTCCATTGTCTACTGTCTTAGTATGGATGACATCCACCTCACTGATGCCCACTGGAATCACCTTGTCAACTTTTGTTGGCCAAGGATCACACCAGTACAGCAACAGACAGTGCTACTCCAGTCTCTTTGTGTAGGTCTGGCGTCAATGTTTATCTGTTTGTCCTTTAAGTCGGTTGGCTTGGCAAGGGTCACACCATCTTTTGGTGTAAAAGTTCAGGGGAGGTGGGGCCAGGGGGTGAAGGCTGCCTCCTCTGGTGCGGGGCCATGGGTGGTCAAAGCATTGCTGTGGGGTGATGGGCTGGGCGTTGGTCTGGGCATTGATCTGGGCGTTGGCTGTCAGGCAGGCTGTCAGGATGGATGAGAGACACAGGGCAGGGTGGCCAGGCTGATGAGTCCCTGTCCTTTTGCTATTTGATCTCTGCTCCTGTACCCCTCTGTGGAGAATCCTCACATTTTACCCAACTTTCCTCTTTATTCTATTTTTCAGAACTTCCTTTGTTATAATCATGTGTTTGTTTTCTCAGAAGAGTTTTATGCAGACCTGTTAAAATCTGCCTTGCTCTGGTTCCCAAAGTCTTAATCACCTTAATCTGGTGATTGCAATTACAGGTGGTTTCTGTCCTAAAATGGTTGGACTTACTCTTCTGTGCCTTTGTGATGGTGCAGAAGTGCTACGCAGTTAGGAGAGAACTTACTTCAGGCTTTGAATTTTGATCTTTCACCAGTATGACACTCTCTAGAATTGCCGGGCCACAGAAGTGCCACAGCTCCAGTCATCAATCCCAAAAGGAAACAAAGTATTGTATTGAGTAGATTACATAACATCTGCAACACTTAATTCTGTTGTAGGCTTTGTGTTAGATGACTTTGCACCACTATAAGCCAATGCAAATGTTTTGTAAGTCAGTATACAGTAAGTTACTATATTCAGTGCATTTTTAACTTAGTGGCATTTTTGTCTTACAGAGGTTTATTGGCACATAACCCTATCATGCATCTAGGAACATCTGTATATTAAATTCACTTACTGATCTGAAGGGGGCTGATACATTTACAAATACTGAGTCTTCTTGTCCAGGAGGATGACTTCCCTCACATATTTAGGTTTTCTAGAATGTTATTTTTAAATAAAACCTTGTAATATTCTTTCCTGTATATTTTGAGAGTTATTCCACTACTTCCAAGTATTTTATAGTTAAAAATCAGTTGTGGTGACACTATTTGGATATTTAAACTAAACTTTCCACTTGCATGTCAACTTTATTGCCTTTCAGTAACAAATTCATAGATATATTTATAAGTTCAATGTTTTATTCTGTGTTCTAATTTCCTAATTTTAAATTTTATCTTTACTCCTTCCCACCTTGTGCTTTCTTTGGTTTATTTTTTTTATAGTCCTTGCTTTGACTGATTTCTTTAGTTATTGGTTGTTCAAATAAAAAAAATTTCAGCTGGGGATATAACTCAGTGGCACAGTACCTGCCTGGCAAGTGGGAGGTAATGAGTTTGATTTCCAGTACCAAAAAAAAAAAAAAAAAAAAGAAACAAAAAGGAAAAGAAAAAAACATTTTGATCTCTTTTCTTTCCTAAAATATATACTTGGCCATAACCCATACCTTTTGTGTGGGTTATTGTTGTTTATATCTTACTTTATATAATCTCTAAATTCACTTCTGATTTCTTCCTTACCTGGAACCATTTCATAAAGTGATGTTTAATTCCAAGAGGTTAGGCTCTTTTTGTTTCTAGAGATATTCTTGTTTGTTTGTTTATACTTTTGCTTTAAGGTCAGAGAATATTATATCTTTTAAACTTTCTACATTATGAAATTTATTATAGTTTTCTTTTGACCAAATATGTATGATGGGTTTTTGTACACACCCATAAGCATTTTTAAATTTTTGTTTATTTATTTTTTCTCCAGTACTGGGGATTGAACTCAGGACCTTGCACTTGCCAGCCAGGTGCTTATGCCACTGAGCTATATCCCCAGCCCAGTGAGCATTTTTTAAAGAAGTGTGTTCTCTGTTTCAAGGATACAACATTGAATATGTATCCACTTATCAAGCACCTGACAAATATTTATGGAATGCTTGACAGATACTGAACATTAGGCTAATGAGCTAGACAGGTGTAGTCTGAGACCTTGGGTGGGGTGTCCAATTCCAGTAGGGGCAAGGAGAGGTAATTAAACAGATAATTACAAACACTGATGTCAGTGCTATAACAAGACAGGTAAGGTCTTGAAAGAACATGTGAGGCTCCTGGAAACTTCTCTCCAATAGGAAATAACTAAGCTTGACCACATTTCAAATCCATTTACTTTATGTATTTTAGTACTATGTAACTTAGTGCATGCAGCTTCATGATTATTATGTCATCATTATGGATACTAGCTAGCTTCTGTATCTATAAATATAAGATAAATATCTTTGTAATGTTTATGCCTGGAATTCTATTCCTTTTTTTTATTTTAAAGAGAATAAAAAATAGTAACAACAACATAGACAAAAACAAAACAAAGCAAAAACAATAAAAATGATACAGAGTTTCAAAACAAAATGATAGGGATTAAGTGGTTGTTATATTACATAGTTATCTTCAATGAAGTTGCTCAGATTAACAGATGTAAGAATGCAAGATTGATCAAACCATTAAAGAGAATAAAGAATAATAAAAATCACTGGAAATGATAGAGTTTAATAGACATGGGCTGGGGATATAGCTCAGTGGAATAAGCGCTTGCCTAGCAAGCTCAGGGTCCTGAGTTCAATCCCCAGTACCGCAAAAAAAAAAAAAAAAAGAAAAGATCTTTACTGTCGGGGGATTTTTCTCTCTCCCAATTTCATTTGCACAGGAACCCTTTGATGTGGACAAAACAGGGTCACTGTTTAGGGCTGGGGATATAGCTCAGTGGAATAAGCGCTTGCCTAGCAAGCGCAGGGTCCTGAGTTCAATCCCCAGTACCGCAAAAAAAAAAAAAAATAGACATATTGCTTAATATTTCTAATAATTTTTTTCATGGTTGTTACTTTGAGTTTGCCACACACACACACCACACATAAATATACACACACATATACACACTATAATACATGTTTGTGTATCTTTACATATTGCTTTTCTTATCAGTATACATAGTCTTTGGATTTATTTGATTTTAAGAATGTCTCTTGTAGCTGGGAGTGGTTGCACACATCCGTAATCCAGTACTTGGGAGGGTGAGGCAGGAGGATTGCTGCAAGTCTGAGGCCAGCCTGGGCTACATGAGTGAGACTCTGTCTCAAAAAAAAAAAAAAAAAAAAAAGAATATCTTTTGTAGACAGTTAATTAGCAGGTGTTCTTTGTGAATCCAACCAGAATGGCTTTCAATGCCCTTTATTTTCATTACAGAGAAGATAAAAGCTTGGATTATTGGGTGAATATTTAAATGAATGGTTTTATAACGGCAATAAGTCACTTGCTGAATGCTAGTCACTATGTTCAGCATTTTATGTAAGTTAAATTGATGTCGAAGACTCCTCTGAGGTAGTAACTATTCTCATACCCACTTTACAGGTAGAGAAACCAAGGCACAGAGAAGCTGGGTAGCTTATCTTTGGTCTCAAAGCTTAGACCTGGTTTCAGAGCATGTGTGAGCAAACTACACCATAATCCTGTGGGTGCTTAGTGGCTGGGAAACTAAGACTGGATCTCTCTGGAAATGAAAACAGCCAGGAGCAGTAGCCAACCATCTCCATCTTCCTGGAGCAGAGGGCATCCTCGGTGCAAAAGTCACCCGAGAGCTGGACTTCTGTTCCCCAGGGGTCCCACTGCTCTTGGCCTCCTGCCTCCCCCTCCTGTTTGTTGATCCTGGAAACTTGCACATGCATGAGGAGAGTGGGAGAAAACACATCTGGAGAAAGTGTCTGAAATGTGGACCCCTCTGGGCTCAGTGGCACACTGGGGCCTGGTCAGTTCATAACTCCAGATCCCCTTCATCTGACACCCACACCCAAGTCTTGTGGGTGGCCCAGGAGGACAATGGGGCCTTCAGGGTGGAAAGAAAGGGCCCTTTCATGCCTTCTGGGACCACTGTCTTTTGAGGAGCCCTCCTTGCCCCTGTGTTGGGGATTGTGGGAGGATTAGAGCTGTGACACAGGCCCTTAGGCCACTTGGAAGCTGCCTGGGGAGGCCAAGCGCTCTGTGTGAGTCAGTGAATCAGTGTCCTCTTAATGCCAGGTCATGGGGAAGAGCACTCTGTCCCCAGATGACCGTGTCCAGCACTGCGTGCTTGTTTCCAAAGCTGAGCACAGCTTCTGGCACATAGCAAGAAACCAACAAAGGACTGTGAGGAGAAATCAGCCTCAGAGAAACAGGGGTGCTCTTTCTGCACATCAGCTCCTGCAGAGGACACAGCGCCCCGCTGAGGCCGCTACTCCAAGGGGGGTCCTCAGAGCAGCAGCCCGAGTCTCAGCTGAGAGCTTGTTACTAATGCGGATTCTCTACCCCTGTCCTTGCTTCACAAATCCTGAGGGGGAGGCCCAGTAACCTGTGCTTTACCAGGCCATCTGGATGACTGTGTGAATTAGACGCAGGGGTCAGCTCGAGAGCCCCTCTGTCAAGGAAGCAGGTCATGTGGGCATGCTGTGTATTATGGTGCACATTTCAAAGCCTTATACAAATACCCGGTTTCTGAGTTATCCAGCAAATGGGCTCAGCCACTGTCCATCTTGCTTGGAGGTCGTCCGGTGGTGGGTAGGACATCGATTTCACTTCCTGCTTGGTTTGCCCTGCATGGGTGGGCCCACGAGCCCTGCTCCTCTCCCTGGCCTCAGCTCTGAACAGGGAGAAGCCTGATATTCGTGCCCAGAGGAAGAGAGAGCCGATGCTCGCTTGCTTACCTGCGCCCACCCACCTGGGGACGGACTTGCCGGGACTTCGCCACCTCCCCAGGCTGTGCACCTGTGCACCTGAGCGGGTTGCCTCCACTCTCACTTCATAGGGTCTTTCGTGGAGAAGCGACTCGAGCAGAAACTACAGCACGCTCCCTCTTCCTCCTCCGCCGCCTCCTCCTCCCCTCCTCCTCCTCCTTCTCCTCCTCGATCTCCTCGTGCTGCGCCTCCTGCTTCCTCGTCTTCCTCTTTCCCTTCCTCTTCCCTCCCCCACCCTTTCCCTCCCCCCTTCTTACTCTTTGCGGTGCTGGGGGTTGAAACTGGGCTTTTGACCTGAATTACATCTCCAGCCCTTAAGCCCCTTTCTATTTTTTATTCTGAGACAGAATCTTGTTACGTTGCCTAGGCTGGGCTCACATTTTCAATTTTCCTTTCTCAGTCTTCTAGGATGCTGAGATTACAGGCATGTACTACCTTGCCAAGCCCCCAGCTGCCCTTTTGTTTTGTCTTAATTTTTGAGGCAGGGTCTCACTAAGTCCCCCAGGCTGAGCTTGAACTTGGAATCTTCTTGCCTCAGCTTCCCAGAGCGCCCTTCTGGCTCTTCAGCTGTGTCTGAACCACTGTCCACGGCCTCAGCACGTCAGACCCTTCAGCCTGTGTGGTTCATTTCCAGCAAAGCCTGATGGGGGCCAAGTGCTCAGTATGATCACATTGCCCTTCTTTTACCCAATCCTGGGCTGTGGAGAGTTGTGGGTGATGGCTACTAACCTGACTCAGTCTACTTTGAGGTCTTTATTACACTCTCACTGCATCCTCAGGTAAACAAGGACACTGGGTGTGCTGTTTACTGAAAGAAAGGAGGTGCCTGTAGGCTCCCAACCCACCTGAGGAGTGTGAGCTTCCCAGGCACCACAAGCCACATGGCTTCCATACTGGCTGTTCCATCTCTCCTGCCCTGAAGGTGACATGTCTGAAAAGCAGATGTGGGCACGGCTTGCTCCTGCAGCCTCAGGGGACAGTCTATTCCAGAGCTCTGTCCTTGGATGCTGGTGACTGATGGCCCATGCTTGCTTTGCTTGGCTTGTGCCTCAAATCTCCCTTTTCTGATAAGGACCCATGCCCTCAGCTCTAGGGCCCACCCTCAATCCAGCACGACCTCATCCCAAGCTCCTCCATGTGATCACATTTCCAAGGATCGTATTTCCACACCAGGTCACTGCCATAGTCCCAAGGGTTGGGACACACGTATCCTTCCCAGGACTCCCATTGCACCCACTCCTGGGAGTGGGGACTGTCTTGGTTACTTTTCTTTCGTTGCTGAGACAAAATACCCAATGCCCAAAATGAAGAAAGGAAAGGTTTATTTAGCTTACAGTTTGTGGAGGTTTTCAGTCCATACTTGGCTGGTTCAGAGGCAGAGTGGCACATGGCAGAGGGCAAATTGTTCATGGCAGCAGAGCACAGCAAAAACAACCAGCAAAAGGGAGGAATGACAGCAAAATCCTCCTTTTCTCCCCTACATTGTAAACAGCTTATTTTCACCCAGGGGGCGTGTACCTCTCATATAACCTCCACGCCTTCCACTTCCATAGGCTCAGGATATATACAAAGTTAGCAGTCTGACTTCCTGCTGAATCACTCAGCCAAATCTCTAGACTCCCCACGTTGACACAATGTATCAACCATAACAGGGACTAAACATGGGTCCAGTGTTGGAACAGGTGAGGCAGAAGAAGGCCATGGATGAGAGAACATTGGGTTTCTTTCTTCCCAATAACCAGAGCTTCCCACTGCTGGCCCAGCTCAGACATCTGGGCTGAGCCCCCCACCCCTCAAAGCGAGGTGACCACTTGTTGAATATTCTCAGCATCATGTCCCTCAAACCTAGCTAATGGGCAGAACCACAGGACCAGTGAGCCCCAACCCAGAGACTGAGTCAGTGTGTTTGCAGTGCAGGCCAGTGGTCAACACTGCTAAGCTTCCCAGCCAGGACGCTTCCTCTTTAGCTTGCAGGGGATGATCCTGCTAGATCAAGGCTATCAGATAATATGTAGGATGCCATGTTCACTTGAATTTCTGATTAACATCAACCAATAGTAGTTTTAGTATACGTATGAATCAAATATTTAAGTATGTACTTATACTAGAAACATTCACTGATTATTTAAAAATCAGGTTTAGCTGGCATATTTTACTTTTTTTTATATCGTCCTTTCTTTTTCTAAATCTGGCAAGTAGATGACATTCTCATCCACACAATAGACAGGCGATATTCTATACCACTTCCAAGCTGAAGAGTCATTGATGTTTCAAGCATTTACTGAAGACTTTCTGTGTTTCCAGTGACACTAGAGAAGGTGCTTCGTGGAACCGCTGCCCTCGAGGAGCTTGCATCCCTGCTGAGGTAGGGAATTCTGTAGCCAGCAAGGGCAGAGGGGCGTCAGGAGGTTAGAGCACGTGGAGCAACGAGTCACAAAGAGCTCTGCCGCAGGAGGTGTTGGCGGGAGCAGATGTGAAATCCAGGAAGAAGGTGGAGCGAGCTTGGAGTGTCCCAGGAGGGCAGTGAGACTGGAGCAAGAGACTGGGACATGGGAACGTATGTGGCCCCCAATTCACAGGTGAAAACCTGACGTCAATGCTATGGCACTTGGAGGTAGTGGTACCACAAGGGTGATACCCCAGAGAGTTACCCCCTCCTTCCACCACTTGGGGGCGCAACAGGAAGGCGGCCTTTGCAGGCACCTTGATCTTGGACTTCTAGCTTCTAGAACCATAAGAAATTTGCTTATGCTGCTTGCAAGCCACCTAGCTGATGGGAATTTGCTATCACAGCTTGAATAGATTAAGGCAGGACGGGAGGCAGGCAGTGGGGCGGGCAGCAGGCAGTGGGGCTGGCAGATCGCCTGGGCTCCTAGGTCCCCCAGAAGCGTGAACCCAAGCAAACTCCAGCATTTTTCTGTGTGTGCACTGGAAGCCATCGGAGGGCTCAGCACTGAGGTGATAAAATTGAGTGCGGTTTATACCAACTCCCTTAGGCGGATGCGGGGCAGCTGAGAGGAGAGCACCAGGAAAGAGTTCCCTCCTCACCCAGGTCAGCGAGACTGAGGAATGGGGCTGCGGGGGAGCCGCACAGGCGCAGAACAGGGGGGCGTCTGTGGGTGTTTTGGGATACAGTGGGAAAGACTGACATTGGTGATGCAGGGATAAGGTCAAGAAAGCTCAAGGGTCATTCGGGTGGCAGAAGCTTTTTTTTTTTTTTTAAAGTAAAAGAACAAAAACATATTAACAAACAGACACAAAGTAGCATAAGAAATAGTACAATAAAAACTGATTTACAGACAAGGTGACAGCGACTCAACCATGGTTGTTGCTTTACCTATTGATAACTTCGAAGTGTATATTCATGGACACAGATACAGACATGCAAAATTGGTCAAACAATCATCTCAACAACAGAAAAAAAAAAGAAATCAGAAAGCATTAACAAAGAGACACAAAGTAGCACAATAACAGTATGATCAGAATTGAATTATAGACAAAGCAACAGAAAACCAACAATAGTTGCTGCATTGCACATTGATATCTTCAAAGTGTGTGCTCAGGATAACACATACAGACATACAAGATTGATCGAATAACCAGTCATCAGCTATTCCTTAGCATTAAGTGACATAATACAATAGTAGAACCATGATAGCCCTCCTGCACATATGTATATACATATATACATACATACATTTTTGCCTCTTTCTTTTCTCCTTTCCCTCGTCCCATCTGTTCTTTGCTTTTGAACAGATTTCCTTCATGTCTCTTAGTTTATATTCCCACCCTCAGGTTCTTAACATCAGTGACACAATACGTTGCCTGCTCATGTACCGCTGATTTATTTCATTTATGAGTATGGACTCCAATTTTGACCATTTGCCTACAAAGTCCCCAAAACTGTCTTTCCTTATAGCTGAATAATATTCCATTATATAAAAATGGGGTGGCAGAAGCTTGAGCCGCTGATGGCGATGGGGGCTTGGGGAGGACAGCGCTGGGGCTGGCAGGGTCAAGAATACAGAACTGTGACTCTCTAGGCAAGGATGACCGTGTGCAGCAGGGAGCACAAGGCCACGTTGGCAACGTGTTAAGGGTGTTGTGGATACCATGTGGGGTGCATCAGAGTGTGGCTTGGGAGAGCGGCAGTGTGCGGGAAAGGTGGGTAACATGGGCATGGATGATTTGGCTGCACCCCTCTGGGGTACCAGCCCTTGTTCGTAGGAGGTCTGACAGCAGTGAAATTGCTTCCGGACATCACCCCCTCCAGGAATTTGGCAGTTCTTGTGGTTGGCTAACCACCATGAATTTTTAATGATAATAAACAAGAGCGCTGAGCCCTGCGGTGGGATGGGTGGGAATGTGGGAAAGCCCAGCTTCCCAGAGTTCTTCTCTGGGGTCCCTGAGTCCATTGGGTGCTTTCAGTCCTGACTCAGGGGCAGAGAGGACTGGAAACATCACACCAAACTGTCCTCATTTCATCCTTGATGCTGGTCCAATGCAGGGTTGGGGAGGGAGAAAGATTCCAGGCTGAGGAGTCTCCCTCCCCTTTGACCAAAATGCTCCTGTCTGTCTGCCGTCTGGGCAGACAGAGGGGTCTACCGTCTTCATTTGGCTTCACATCTAGTTCAGAACTAGCGCTGGAAGGGAGAAAGCACTCTGGAGAAAGTCCTTGTGACGAGCATTGATACTTGAAGGACATGTGGAGCAAACCCAGGGAGGATGGTGTGTTCAGCTGCGGGTTAGAGCCACTCTGCCTGCTCTGGGCTCTCAGACAGCAAGACCATAGGTAGGTGTGGTGTTTGTTCCGGGCTTATCTGTCAGTAATGTCATCAAAAACATTCACTATGTTTCTCTTTCATTATTCTTGGCGTACTGACTGTTGCCTCATGATCACAAGATGGTGGTAATAGATATGATCTAGTATCGCCTCTAAGTTCAAGCTAGGAAGAAAGGACATGGGGATATGCTACCCAAATGACTCATTTCTGAGGAAGATAAAGCTTTCCCAGAAGAGCTACCATCAGACTGCCATTTAGAATTGAGTCATATGGTTGTTCTTTGGTGCAAGGGAGGCTGGGATGCAAGATTTTCAGGTTCGCTTGGATGTTTTACAAGCCACAACTGGACCACTGTGACCTGAGATATGTTCTTAAAGAAAGAGAATTGTGCAGGGACATGATAGTGCCTCCTGGTCTGGGGCATTGTCTTTGATATTCACATGCTGAGTCCAGGGAAATGGGTTTTGCTGATGTTAACTTCCCCATCGATTGTTGCCAGGATAGTCAGGAAGGACTGAGACAAGCTCCATAAGTTATGTGCAGTGGATGCCCATGAGTCTAAAATTAGGAGCTGGCAGAGCCAGGAGAATATAGCTGTCCCCCCCACCACTGACACAGGCACCTAGTGGGCCCAGTGGGAGACGAGAGAAGACCTGCACCACCCTGCCACCCACATCAGCACCTTGCATACCATGGAGCAGAGTGGCAAAGGTGATAACCACAAGACTGACCTGATTGAAGATGAGGCCAACACCCAGGAGGAGAGTTTTGTTCCAATACTGAAGTGTTATCATACAGGGGTTGAGTAAGACAACCTTTGGAGACGGGCTTAGAGAGACTGAAAACTACATGGAAATCTCTTGAGATCCCCTGAGAAGCTTAAACTCAGGCCAGGAAGACCCAAGGCCTGAATTCCGTGGTGAGAGGCCAGGTTTGGTGGGCATAACATTCAGAGGGGTGGTGCTGAAGGAGATGGTATTGTGTCCAGGGGTCTGCTTGGGCTTTTACACTGCTGCCAACATCTAGCAGAAACTGGTGGCCTGATTTACTATTGGTCACTATGTGGCTATCTGGGATGCCTAAATGTCTACACAAAACCATAGGCCTCTTTGCTCCTGTTAAGGTGGCTCATGAGTCGTTTTTAGGGTTTGTCAGCACCCAGTTCATAGTTAACACCATTGTCACCGATTTCACTAATGTATCCAAGGTGACACGGTGGGCGCTGTCAATTGGCTTTTCCTGTATGCCAATATCTGGATTGTCTGGGGTCATAAACAATACTGAGGCCCATTTCTAAGGAGCTGGGCACTGGGCCAAAGAAGCTGCAAAGCCTAGCACAGAAAATGAACAAAAAATAAAAACATGAGAAAATAAGGCAACAGAGTGCTTTCAAAAACTCCTAACTCCCCCAAAGCTAATCCAGGGGGCATCGAGAGAGAGGGAATCATAAGTCGAACAGCAGGAATGTCTGAAAGGGTATCAGTGGAGATAACAAAACAGTTTAATAAGAGGCTTGGCGGACTCAAAGGAAATACAAATAAACAGAGAATGAAGCAAATGATCAGTGAGTCTAGACACTCATAAAAATCTAGTTAAGAAGAGATAGAAACATGGATGCCCAGTGTAGAAAAGAATGAGATTCCGTTGAAAAATCCCAAACAAGAATCCAGGAGATGAAAAACATGACTGAAAATCTGGGCAGCAAAAGCAACTGGTATGAGGACAGCGTATCAAATGGAGAAGACAGGGCTGTGGTGAGTGATCAATTAATGAAAGACATTGAAAAGCAACAAAAGGACATGAAAAACGGATCCAACAGCTTCTGGATGACTCAAAGAAGACAGTGTAACAGTAATTGGAGTTCATGAAAAAAACCTGCCTACACAAGTAGTAGCAGAAAACTTTCCAGACATGGAAAAAGAATTTAACTTACTGGTAAGTGAGGCATATAGAAACCTGAATAACCATGATCAGAGAAAAACCAAACAAATAAACAAATCAAGCCAAAATCAACCAAAAATCAACTAAAATGCTCTGCTCCACATAATAATTAAAACACCAGAAATCCAATACATACAAGGATGGAATTTCGAAAGCTGTTAGAAAAGAAGCAATGAGTCACTTTTATAAAGGAAAATCCATCAGAATGCCAATGGACTTCTCAGCACAAACTTTAAAGGCAGGGAGACCTTGGAGTGAAATGTTTTAAGACTTAAATAAAAGCAATTTCCAATCCAGACTGATATATCCTGCAAAATGATCTTTCAAAATTGATGGAGAAATAAGAAATTTCCATGATAAAGAATACCTAAAGAAATTTATGATCACCTAACCAACACTCCAAAAAATTCTTGAGGACATGCTAGAGAGACAGTGAACCTGACAGTGCCAAAAGGTACAACAGGATGGCTGCACTAGGTAGGGCTGCCAATTAAGTAGAAGGGAAAGAAAACAAAACAGCCACAAGTAGATAATACAATGACAAAATGTTAATATCTATCAATTATAACTATCAACGTGAATGGACTCAATTCACCAACCAAAAGACACAGATTAGCGCACTAGGTCCGGAGACAGAATCCAGTGGTTTGCTGTATACAAGAGACACATCTAACCCCTAAAGAAATTCACAGACTAAAATTCAAAGGATGGAAAACAATATCCCATCCAATGGGAACCCCAATCAAGCAGGAATAGGTACCCTACTGCCAGACAGAATGGACTTTAAGCCAAAGTTGATCAAAAGAGACAAAAAAGGACATTATATACTGGTTAATGGAACTATTTAATAGGAAGAGACAAAAATAAACACATATGCACCAAACCCAGGTGCACCCAACTTCATAAATCAAGCACTAATGGACATAAAAGATCAGATAAACATCAATACAATTATAGTGAGAGATCTGAATACCCCATTGTCACAAATAGGCATATCAACTAAACCAAAAATTACCAAAGAAATGTCAGAGTTGAACTAAACCTTTAAACAAATGGACTTAGTATCTATACAGTGTTCCGCTGGCCAACACACATTCTTTTTAGTGCATATTATATTGTACTTTCTCTGAAAAAGACCACATACTAGCTGATAGAGCATGCTTTAATAAATAAAAAAAATTGAATTTTATCATGCATATTATCAGATCACAGTGCAATGAAACCAGAAATCAATAGCAAAAGAAATCACAGAAACTATGCAAAGGTATGGAAATTAAACAACACATTCTGGAATTGTCGACAGGTCACAGGAGAAATTAAGGATGAAACAAGACAGTTCCTAGAATTAAATGATAATATAACATACCGAACTTAGGGGACACAGTGAAAGTAGCCCTTCAAGAGAGGTTATAGTTGTGAATGCCTACATCAGAAAGATGAAATCAACCCAAATAAACAACCTAATGTATATCAAGATCCTAGAAAAACTAGAACAATCCAAACCCAGTGCTTGTACAAGGAGGAGCAAAGATCTGAGAAGAAACCAATGAAATAGAGACTAAAAGACAATAAAAAGAGTAAATGAGTTAAAGAGCTGGTTCACTGAAAGAATAGACAAAGCAGACAAACCCTTGGCCAATCTCACTAAAAAAGGAAAGAGAAAACAAAAATCTATGCAGTTAGAAATGAAAAAGATGAAATCACAAAGACACCACTGAAATCCAGAAAACTATCAGCAACTACTTCACAAACCTATATGCCAGAAAGAAATGCAGAACTCAGAAGAAATGGGGCAATTCCTAGGTACCTATGAATTATCAAACCTGAACTAAGACTTAAAACTCCAGAATAATCCAATAACAGGCAATTAAATTAAAGCAGCAATAAAAAAAAAAAAACATCGACCAACTAAGGAAGGCCCAGGACATGGTGCATTCACGGCTGAATTCTACAGGAGTGTTAGGAAAAATCTAACACCACTACTCCTGAAACTCTTTAACAAAATAGAAAGGGAATAGGTACTCCCAAAATTATTCTTGGAAGCTAGCATTACCCTCACCCCCAAACCAGACAAGAATTCAACCAAGAAAGAGAACTACCGGCCAATCTCCTTAATGAATACAAATGCAAAAATCCTCCATGAGATACTGGCAAATACAATGCAACAAATCATCAAAAAGATCACATACCCTGACCAAGAAGGCTTCATTCAAAGGATGCAAGAATGGATCAACATATGCAAATCATCATATCAACATAAAACATATTTTTGGACAAAAATCACAAAATCATCTAACAGATACAGAAAAAGTCTTTGACAAAATCCAACATCCATTCATGATGAAAATGCTGAATAAAGTAGGTATAGATGGATCTTATGCCAATACAATAAGTCATTTACGACCAACCCACTGAGAACATCATTAAGGGGAAAAACTGAAAGCTTTTCCTCTGAAGTCAGGAACAAGACACGGATATGGAGCGTTCGTACTCCTCAACATAGTCCTCAAAACGTTATCCAGAACAATCAGGCAAGCGAGAGGTGAAGGGGACACATAGAAAATGACAAAGTATCATTATTTGCCGATGACATAACCCTTTATTGACAGGACCCAAAAAAATTCTACCAAAGGATTTTTAAAATTAATAAGCAAATTCGGCAAGGTAGCATAATAGAAAATAAACGTGCAAGAATCAGTAGCATCCTGTGCACTAAGAACAAACCAGATGACAAAGAAATTAGGAGAACAATGCCATTCACAACAGCAACAAGAAAGATTAAATACTTAGGAATCAACACAACTGAGGAGGTTAAAGACCTCTACAGTGACGATTACATCACTCTGAGAAAGGAAATTGGGGAGGACGAGAGAAAACGAACCGATAGGCAGAACTTGTTCCTGGATAAGCAGAACCAGTATTGTCAAAATGGCTACACTTCCAAAACCGACACACAGATTTAATGCAGTGCCATCCAAACTACCGAGAGCATTTCTCACAGTTCCAAAGAAAACATCCTGAAATTCACAGGGCACCAGAAGAGACCCAGAACAGCAAAAGCAATCCTGGGTAACAAAAGCAAAGCAGGAGGAATTACAATCCCAGCCTTGAATTTGGACTTCAAAGCTATTGTGATTAAAACAGTATGGCACAAAAACAGGCCTATGGATCAATGGAACAAAACAGACGAAGCAGAAGTAATCCCAGACACATTCAGCTATTTGATCTTTGACAAAGAGGCAAAAGACATACACTGGAGAAAATATATTCTCTTTAATAGGTGGTGCTGGAAAAATTGGTTTTATCTCACTATGTACTAAGCTAAAATCAAAATGGGTCAAAAATCTAAACATTAAAATAGCAACAACACTTAATTTTCTAGGTATAAAAAAAGGTAAGACTCTTGAAGACATAGGCACAGGCAATGACTTTCTGAACAGAACACCAATGCCACAAGAAATAGTATTGGGAATAAACAAATGGGATCGCATCAAATTAAAACTCTGCACAGAAAAGGAAACAACCAACGAGTGAAGAGACACCTTCAGAACGGGAAAAATATTCTGGCAGCTATTCCTGATAAAGGACTAATATCTAGAATATATAAAGAACTCAAAAATACTAGGTCCCACTCCCAATAAAAGACCCAATAAAAATGAGCAAGTGAAGTGAGTAGATATCTCTCAAAATAAGTACAAATAGCCAATAAACACATGAAAAAATGTTCCATATCCCTGGCTATCTGAAAAATGTAAACTAAATTTTTTTATCAGCCACTCCTCAAAGGACTAGCATCTAGAATATATAAAGAACTCAAAAAAGTCAGAGCCGGGCTGGGGATATGGCTCAGTGGAATAAGCGCCTGCCTAGCAAGCGCAGGGTCCTGAGTTCGATTCCCAGTACCACCAAAAAAAAAAAGTCAGAGCCCCCCAAATTTAAAGCACAGTGCAAAAATGAGCATCTGAAATGAACAGAGGTTTCTCAGATGAAAAGGTGCAAACAGCCAATAAATATATCACAAAATGCTCAACATCACTGGTCATTCGGGAAATGTGAATTAACACTGAGAGTCTTTCTCTCAAGAAAGAACAGCTGTCACTGAGAAGTCAACCAATAACAAACACCAGCAGGGCTGTGGGGGAAAGGGAGCCCTTCTCCATTGCTGGCGGCAGTGTAAACTGGCACAGCTATGGAGACCAGTGTGGAAATTCCTCAAAAAACTAAAACTAGAGGTTCCATTTGACCCAGCTGCTCCCCTCCTAAGTATCTTCCTGAAAGAGTTAAAAGCATCATACCACAGTGATATGTGCATATTCATGTTTATAGCAGTACAATTATTAATAGTTAAATCTTGCAAACAGCCCATATGCCCATCAACAGATGAGCGGATGAAGGAAATGTGGTATTTGTATACAATGGACTGCTGCTCTGGCATGAAGAAAGATCAACTTGAGTCATTTGTAGGAAAATGGTTGTATCTCGAGACCATAATCTGAAGTGAAATAAATCGCACACACAAGTTTACATATCACATTGTTTTTCTTGTGAATAAGAAGCATAGTGGAAGGTGGACATTTGGAAGTAGGAAAAACGTGTTCATATGGGAAGGGGAACAAGGGTGGGGCGGAGAAAGGAAGAAGGGGAAAAGAAAAGAGAATAGAAAGGAAAACGGAAGCAAAGCTTTTGTACACAGGGAGGGGAAGAAGGGTTGAGGGGAGGGGAGGGGAGCAGAACGGGACAAAAAGAATGAAGATCTATTATGTACCGGTGCATATTCCCCGCGATGAATGTGGCCAATATGCATGACAAATACATACTAATAAGAGTTTTAAAAAACTAAACTGAGATACTATCTTACCCTAGAAAGAATGGCTGTAATCAGAAAATAAAATAACAAATGCTGGTGAGAATTTGGGCAAAAAAGAAACTATCCCCACTGTTGGTGGGATGTAAACGAGCACAGCCACTATGGAGATCACTGTGGAAATTCCTCAAAAACTAAAACTAGAAATCCCATGCAACCCAGCGAACTCCCTTCTACGTATCCTCCCCAAAGAGTTAAAGTCATCACGGTGCAGGGGTACATCCATACCCACGTCTATAGCAGCACAATTTATAATAGCTAAGTTATGAAACAAGTGTACGTGCCACAAAGAGATGAATGGAGAAGAGAACTCGTGCGCGCACAGCTGAATGCTGCGCTACCACGAAGAGAGGTAAACTGCAGGCACTTGTAGGCAAAGGCGTACAACTTGAGAACATAATATTAAGTGAAATAAGTCAGACACGCAAGCTTAAACAGCGCATGGCTTCTCTCACAGGAGGAGAAAATG
Source organism: Dinomys branickii (assembly GCA_004027595.1). Lineage (NCBI taxonomy): Eukaryota > Metazoa > Chordata > Mammalia > Rodentia > Dinomyidae > Dinomys > Dinomys branickii. The sequence goes on along the minus strand of PVLD010006536.1, from coordinate 59,153 downwards.
TATCTATATAGATATATAGATATATACATATAGATGTAGATAGATAGATAAATAGGAAGCAAGGAGATGTTGAAATTACTCCCAAAATTACTATGTTGTTTCAAAAAATATTTTTAAAGTAAATGCTAGTTCCTTTCATTTATACTGCTGGTTTTGCTTATTGAAAAGAAAGTTTGGGGTTTTTTTGTCTTGTTTTGTTTGTCCTCTCTGTACAGAGACCATCTTTTTTTGTTTATGACATACTCCGAGTAACATTTTGACAATTCTTTTAAGACCACAATACACGGTGTGTTAACTATGGTTATTCTCTAAAAATATAAATAAATAAAAATAGGAGCTTCAGATGTATCCACAATACATGCCAAGGACTGGACGTTGAAGTACGATTCAGTTTTCTACTATGGCAGTTGGTTTTCTGTCACCGTGACAAGATACCTGAGATGAATAATTGAAAAGGAGGGAAGATTCATTTGGGTTTGTGGTTTCAGAGGGTGTAGCTCGTGGCTGGTAGCTCCTTCTCCTTCGGGCCTGTGGTAGAGAAGAGCATGGGTCGGGGAGCACGTGGTGGAGCAGAATTGTGCTCTTTGTGGCGGCCGTGAAGCAGAGACCGATCAAAGGAGACAGGGAGGTAGGGACCAGGATGACGTGCAGCTTCCAGTCACCCACTTCCTGCAGTTCCACCTCCCAGGCCCTCTCCCAGGAACTCTGGCCCAGACCAAGTCTCCTCAACTCTGAGAGGAGAGTGCACCCTGCTTGAGATCTAGTCACAACATTCCCGCTTTCTGAGTTCAGTGGAGTTTGTTCGCTTACAGGCTTCTAGTTTCGCTCTGTCTTCTCCAATAGCATGTAAGCCATAGATATGGGGAACATGTCCGTTCTCACCTCTGCAATCCCTTGAAAATAAACAGAATTTTAGTCTGAGTCCCAAACCTGAAGTCACCTGAAGCAGGGGCAAATGTTGGTTTGCAGTTGAGCTGCATCATACACAAGCAGTGTGGTGAGACGAAATGTAGCAGGAGTTTCAAAATAACAACGCAGAGGAATTATTTTCTGGAGCAGCCGTGGGCTGGCCAACTGGGAGAGATACCAGACTAAGCTCTCCGCTGTAGCGGGCCTTCTGGTTGGAGTTCCTGACCCTGGCCACCGGGGGGCAGCACCTGAGAGATAATGGTCCTGGGTGGGGCTGGTCTCTTCCTGAGGGGCTTTTGCAGTGAGACCTTTCACTGGGTTGGATTTCCTTCTTTTTTCCAAGAACAGCCCAGCCTCAAAGTTCTTAGAATTGCAGTATTTCTCACAGCAGATGGAGGTCAAAGAAGGGGAGGCGGGGTTCAGGTAGGAGTCCCCAGGGGCTGTCTGGAGGAGGTGGACCTTGTCCTGCGCTGGTCAAAGCCAAGTACACACACAGCCATCCAACTCAGCAACATTGGTTCAGCACCAGACAGCGAATGCTCTGCCCTAGGGCCAGGGAACGAGACAGAGCATGAGGCGTTGCCCAGGAAGGCACTGGATTAGCTGGGTGAAGTGGACACTCAGGACTGTGATGTGAGACAGAAGCAGATAAGAAAAAGTAAAAAGTTCAGGTACATTCTAACTGATGGGAGCTGAAGAGGAATTCGAGGTAAACCTGAGGTAGATTACCACTCGTCACCTGGGGCATCCTGGGCCTGAGTGCATGCAATGGAATACAATGCTCCACGTAGCATCTGGGTGTGTTTGTGCTTGTATGTGCACGTGAATGTGTAAATCTTTGCAAATGTCTGTATGTATGAGAATGTGTGTGTATGTGTGCATGTATGTGTGTGAATGTGTATATATGTGTGTGTGTGTGTGTGAGACTATATGTGTGTGTGCATGTGAGAGAGAGACAGACAGATGAACTGCCTTAGGCAGAGCAGTTCAGAATGGAAACTTTAGTTCTGGGCAAATCTGGGTCCAATTCTCAGCCTGACCAGCCTAGGCAAGGCATCTTGAGACTGTATAACCTTTTTGAACTTAAGTTTTTGCATCTACACAAGGGTCATAATAGTTATTCTTAGCTCATGGGTTGTTCTGTAAGCAAATCACATAAATAAAAATTGTTAGTCTCTGGGGACTAAAATTCGAAACCCCTTCTAACCCAAGAAGAGAGATGTGAAGGCATTCATTCATTCAATATTCATATTTATAAAGCACTTCTTGGCCAGGTCATGGGATGTAGCAGGCTGTGAGAAAGAGAAATCTCTCTTGTAAGATAGCGGGTGTGGGGAGGACATAAACAAAGATAATCTATCTCGGCCCAGTTGGCTGTAGACTCATAGGAAATCCATCAGGGAAGACGGAGGAAGTGGAAGTTTGGGGTGTGCATGTGTGCAGTGTTTACAGCTTGTTCTGAGAAGCTGTGAGAGGGTTTGCCTTTGGAGGTGGTAAGAAATCGATATTACACTTTGTTATCATTGTTGCAGTATGAAGGATTGAACCTGGGGTGCTCTACCACTGAGGTGCATCCCCAGCCCTTTCTATTTTGAGATGGGGGTCTTGCTAAATTTCTCACGTTAGCCTTGAACTTTTGAGCCCTGCCTCATCCTTCCCGGTAGCTGGGAGCCCACCACCAAGCCCGCCTTAACGATCTTGATACTGGTGGACAAATATAGGCTTAGATGTGTTTGGCGAAACATTTCAAGACAAATAGTAGTCAAGCATCCAAAGCCCTAGGGAAAAGGCAGAGAAAGGGAAAACAATTTAATAAAGTTAAAAAGGAAAAAAAAAGAGAACACAGTGAACAGGAAACAAAATTGGATGGTGAATGTGTATTATGAAATAGATGGCGTTTTGAACTGTAAAAGCCAACTGCTATTTTTAAGTAAATCAGAGACACACCCTAAATAAAGTGAGCCAAGTAGGTTAATAATAAAACGGTAAGCAAAGATAAATAAGGCAGTGCCAATGGAAACGAAAGTCGAGGTAGAGCTGCCACGATGGCCCATGCCTGTAATTCCAGTTATTCAGGAGGATGAGGCAGGAGAGTCTTAAATCAAGACTATTCTGGGCAATGTACTAAGCTCTTGTCTAAATTTGTTTTTAAAAGGACAGAGGATGTAGCTCAATTAGCCCAATGGTAAAGCTCTTAGCATGTGTGAGGCCTTGGGTTCAATCCCCAGCACTGTGAAAAAAACAGGGGAGCAATATTCATACCAAATTAAGCAGAACGGAAGATCAACAGAAATAAACAGTGAAAAGAGGAATATTTTGTGTTGGTAAAATCAACAGTCCACAAAGAAGACATAAAAGGCATGGATCTTAACCTGCCAAATGTTTCATCAAGTGCAAAGACTCAATTATAAAATCTCAATAAAGCCACAGTCATAGCAACAATCATTAACATTCCTCTGTCATGATTTAATAGATCAGAGAGGAACTTGAGCAACACAGTTAATGAGCTTGATTTATTAAGCATTAATATACATTGTTCCAAAGTTTTTCCACCCTGTTCTTGGCCCATGGAACATTCTCAACACTCAGTCATATACTCGGCTCACTAGTAAGGTTCTCGGCTGCAGGAGGTGATGGGCTGCCTTGGACAGGTTTAAGCAAGGAGGAAGGATATGAGTGTACCTCCAGGAGGTGAGCGAAGGGTCGGCCACAAAGCGGGCTGTTCCAAAGGGCCTCTGTCCTTGCATATCTTCCCTGGGCCCGCAGGACGCTGCTTTGCTCCTCTGGTTGTGGGAGGCAGAGTAGCTGAGGAGAGAACCTCCCTTCCTCTGGCACTGTATGCTCGCCTTCAAATCAAGAGAAGTTTGGGGCTGGGGATATAGCTCAGTGGAATAAGCGCCTGCCTAGCAAGCACAGGGTCCTGAGTTCGATCCCCAGTACCGCAAAAAAAAAAAAAAAAGAGAAGTTTGACAAGAGAATGCTCCGATCGACTTGAACCTGGAGTTGCCCACCAAGACCCAGAATCCCCACACCTTCCAGGACTGTTCCTGACCCATCCCTGGAGTTGGGGCGGCGTCAGCTTCCCCACGAACTTCACGAGGCACGGCAAAGGGTAGAGCAAATCAAGGTAGTGTAGAAAAGAGAAGAAAAAAAGGATGCTGAAGAGGAACCAACAGAGTCCGCTACTCTGGCCAAGAAGAAAATGCTAAGAAATTCCAGAAATGAGGTGCCCTACAAACCAAATTCTCTGCCAATAATGCTCTGTGATATTTGTAAGAAAATTAAATTTCTCCCCTTTTATATGGAGATATATGTTGCACGTCCTAAAGTGCACGACGTTCAGTGTGTACCTTGATAAATCTTCATGCCTATCCATGCTGCAGACTGCCTACTGCAGGCTTCCCCAGACTACTCCTTGGCCAATATCCTGCAGCCAGCATCCTACTACTGAGCGCATCTGACCCCAGTCACTGAGAGAGTGCTGTCTCTTCTCAAATCCTGTGTAAGTGGAATTATTCAGCATCTGTTCTGTTATGTCTGGCCTCTTTCCTTCCACATAATGTCATGGATACTCATACATGCTATGGGCATATCAGTCTAGTTTTTTTTATTGCTGTATATTTCTTTATGTGAATTTATTAGAATTTAATCACCCTTTCTCTAACTGATGAGTAATTTCACTAGGAGATTTAAAAATACACTGCTTTAAATACTTTTTAGGTGAAGAAGGAAATAAAAACTTAAATTTTAGGTTCAGATATTAGTATGATATGGCAACACTTTGGATGTAGCCAAAACCACAGTCAGAGGAAAATTCATAGCCTAAAATATTATTAGACATATATATAATCATATAATGTGTAAATATTATTAGAATTATACATATATAATTACATGTATTAGTAATGTTATTATGTATTGGGATAGTAATAATCTAATTTTTCTTAAATCAATCCTATACAGTACATTATCATATATTATAATTTTATATATAAAATAATGAGGGGCTATGAGTGACTAATAACTAAAGAATATAGAAAGGGAACACCAATGTAGATAAATGAGAAAATAGAAAGTTGTGTTATTAGAGACTAAAGCCAAAATTCATTGGGAAAAAATATAAAATTGACAAGTAACAAAGAATCAATTATTTCAAAGTTTAGTAAAATGGAAAACCACCTCATGAATTTGTACCATAAACAGCCAAACAAATATATGCAGCAAAAATAGCAATAAGAAAGGTTATAGAATCACATATATATGAATAACATTTTTTAAATTCTGAGAGAATATTTAGAAATCAAGATAAATGACTGATGACTACATTTTTTTTTTTTTTTTGGTACTGGAGATTGGACTCAGATGTAGCTTTGCACTGAGCTACATCTCCAGCCCTTTTTATTTTTTATTTCGAGACAAAGTCTCACTAAATTGCTAAATTGCTCAAGTTGAGCTCAGACTTCACATCCTCCCACCTCAGCCTTCCAAAGTGCTAGTATTATAGGAGTGACCTCCATGACTCTCTTTCATAATATAAATTTGCAAAATTGGTAAAAAGAGCTAAAGAACTCCCTGAATAGACTACAAAGTATGGAAGAAATGTAAAAGTTTACCCAGACTTATACTGAAACACCTTCAAGTGAGTTTGATTTTACATGGGTTCAACCTAATCTTCAAAGAAGTCACTTCATTTATATTTTATCAGACCACCGAAAAACAGAGTACTCGATTGAACTGATTTTGAGGGGATGCACTCTGGACACTCTGCTTTAACTGGCTGGCTGGCACACAGAACCACATTGGGCAAGGAGAGGACACTGGGCACTGGGCTCTGGTCTGGGCATATTGTGGCCAGAGATGGACTTGGACTGACTAGACCTGGCCCATGAGAGGCAGCCAAGACTTGAACGTGTCTGACTTCCTAATTTTTCTGTTTTTTCAAAACACCCAACTTGGACCAAATAAAATGTCCTGATTGGATTTGACTCTCACTTCGCAGCTTTTATTAAGATGGACCTGGATTCATGACTTGAAATGAAGAACAAAGCATGTAAGGACATTTTGCTAGAAGCTTTGGCTTCTCCAAAAAGAAAAGTTCAACCCTGCACTGTTTAATAGAAATGTAATGTGAGCCACAGGTGCAATTTAAAATTGAATAGTCATGTTTAAAAAAAAAACCAGAAGCAGATAAAATTAGTTTTAAAATAGTTTTATTCCAAAAATTGTCATTTCAGTAAATTATTAAAATAAAAAATATTAAAATTATTGATGAAATATTTTACATTCTTCTTTCCTTCATTTTAAATATTTTAAATCTAATGTGCATTTTATACTTACAGCACATTTCCATTTTGCTGCTAGGTTTTCATCAGAAATGGTTGATTTACATTTAGATTTTATAGAGTTTACAGTTGATAAAGTAGATTCCTATGCCACGGGGTTCCAAACATATTTAAATTTTCCAGTAACTGGATTGTGCATTAAAATGTAACTTTCCTGCCACACTTGCATCCACATTGACACAACTGGTCCACCTTCTTTTAAGAGAAGCAATTGAACTTTAACACTGACGTCTATCAGTTTCAAAAGTGCCCCAAGTTAAGAAATTCACCACCTTTTGTGCTAAGTCAGCATTCTTCACACTGAATGCAAAGGGGGTATCAGATAGACTGAGAAGCAACTCTAAACCTATGCATATCAACACAGCAGCCTTCCACTTTCCTTGTTGTTTGCAGCTAATTGACATGATGCTGTCAGTTGTGATTAAAATCTTCTGTGTATTGGCTCATGTTAAAAAATGTGAAAATTAAGATTATTGACTTCTGTTACAAAAGTGTGACATTTTTGACATAAAGTCTTGAAGTTGTCTAGCTAGGTCCCAATAAGCTATTCTCTGGAATTTCAAATTTAGCTCTTTCTTATGTGTTGCATGATAACAGTGACAAAACTTGAAATCAAACTGCCAGTTTTGGCCTTTGATTATTGAATATTTGGCAAGCATATCTTCTGTTCAAAGAAATCTTGAATTGGAGTCAACCCTACAGTAAGTCTTTGTAAGATGCTCTCATGACTCAGCCAATGAGCAAGAAACACAAGATCACTGAGTTCACTGTCTCCTTTCCATGATTCTGTAAACTCCAGTGAGTCACTGCATTTGCACGTAAATACTCTGTGATTTTAACCACTGTATCCATGACACTTTCAGGGTCTGCTCCAGAAAACTGAACACAAATCCTTTTAATATGCATCACACAGTGGAACTAAGCATGAAGGGAAACCTCGGCCTCTTGCTTAATATTCTAGCAAATCTGGATTTAAAATCTAACATACCTGAAGCCTCCTCTGTCAAGATAGAAACTAATTTTCTCATTTTTAGCTAAATTCTCCTATGACAGATGTAGAAGATTTAAAACTATGAGTTCAATATTTTAGGTTTGGAGTTGACATTTGCCTGTAAATTTGAAAATCCTTGAGTCAAATCATATTCAAAATGTTAACTGGGCAGTGACCAATCCAGAAACTCGTGTGTGATTTTTTTCAAATCATTATTGAATTGATCTTTGATTGTTTAAAAAAATGTGTTGAATTCTATGGTCAGTTTGTGCTGGCTTAATTAAGAAGCTTACACTTTTTACAAAACGCCTTTTTTAGTCTTCATGTTCTAACAATTTTTTATAACTGAGCTAATAATTTGTTTAAAAACCCTCTTTCTAAAAAATGTTTTCCTTTCTCTGTGCAACAACTCGAGCTATTTTACAGCAGTCCAGAGTTATAAACCGGCTTGTTGAAATTGGCTGGAGTTTTTTTTATTGAACATTTCCTTCTGATTTTAGTTGACTTATTTCATTGACTTTTTGACCATCAAAAGGAAATTTCCTGTCGCATTTCTTATGTGTTTGACAGGAATGTCTGTAATTATTGTTCATTTTACTGTATTATCTTTAACCCCGCATATAAAATGCCTTTTGTCTTTCCTTGCTGAAATGAACTGTAATCACCATTCATTGTCAAATGTATGATGTCCTGGGTTTTCTTACTCTTCTGTTTCTCAGCTCCGATTGACTTCAGCGGGGTTCTTTTATTTTAAATCTGTAAGTTTGTCCGTGCTTACTTTTTTTAAAACTAGAAAAATAAGTTATTCATATTAAAGTGAAAATTTGAACCTACAGAAATATAACTCTATATATGTGTGTGTGTATGTATGTATGTGTATATATATATAATCTTGCAGTAACTGCATAACACATAACAAACCAACACATCACAATATCACATTTGTGCATAGAAAGGTCATCACTCCAACTGGACCAGGCCACCGACCCCAGGGAGGTTGATGTGTTCATGGTGCAGTGTGAGGAACGGTGCACTTGTCTGACAGCAATACCACCTGCAAAGGTTAGTTAGGGTGGACTGCGGTAGGGTGGCCAGAGTAATGATCCCGAGATGTCTACCTCTGAATCCCGGAAGCCTGTGGTTCTATTAATTTACACAGCAAGACGGGATTAAGGCTGTTGTGCAATTAATGTTGCTGAGCAGCTGACCTTTAAAAGGGGAGATCACCCTGGATTATCAAGGTGGGCCCAATATTACCATGACTTAAAAGTACAGACATTTGAGTCTTGTGTGACCAGATGGAGCCGGGCCTAGGAGAGGACAGGAGAGTCAGAGATACATTTGTTAGTGTTGAAGGAGAAAAAAACCTTTTAGCTGAGTCACATGGGCAGCCGGAAAAGCATCCTCGCCGGCCCACACCTTGACGTTAGCACTGTGAGCCACGTTTCAGATTTCTGACCTTCAGATCTCTTAAGATTAAAAACTGTGTCGCTTTAAAGTTCCTGGTAATGTATTATGGGAGCAATAGGAAACAAGTACCACAGTTTGTAAACAAGTCGTCTTCATGGAAAGTAATTTACTGTTCGTTTTAAGGTTTAAGTTCATGAAACTTAAACAAAATAAGGCCAGCTGCTCAGCTGCACCGGGCTCTTGCTCGGCAGTATGTGGGCTGCCGCTGGTGGCTCCGGTTCTGTGACGGGCGGTGTGTTTGGGGTCTGCTGCGCAGAGCCGGGAGCTGTGTTGGAGGCCATCTGACTTGTGTTTTAAGTGCATTGTTTTGAGAACGAGATCTGAATTTCTAATTCTATCCTGGCCTTGGTTTTGAAGACCCATGTATTAGGTAATGGTGCCCTGCTTGGCCAGGGAGGAAGTATCTTAGAAAAAAAAATCTTGGTCTTTGTTTCTTATGTGAACCTGCCCAGAGCCTGACCCTGCTCCAAGCAGGAAGTCTGGAGGGGCTGGCAACACATTCTCTGTGGTTCTGATTTCCATCTCCTCGGGCAGAGGTGACCCACCCACCTCTTCGCCCAACCACCATTCCCAGCACCCTCCCCACTCCCCCGCCGTGTCCATTCTGAACCCGGGGGTGGAGTCGGGAGGACTGTGGGTCAAAGCAGCTGTAGGAGTTGTAGGATCCAGAGACTGCCAAAATGAACCGAGAGGCGTGGGGCAGGGCGGGGCGGGGGAGAGTGAGTCAGAGCCAGCTGTAGAGTTTGCTGATCTGTGTCTGTGATCAAAGCAAACATGTAAGTGCCTCGCTTATTCTTTGGGAAAGGAAGGAGGAGTGGTGGGCGAGGACTCTTGAGAATTCTGGGAGGAAAAATAACCCTAGTGCTTCTTCAGGAGGCCTCTTGGGCGATAAGCCCGCAAGCTGGCCTGCCCATCTCTCCAGCTCCTGCTCACTTCCACCTCCGGCCCCGCCCCTCCGGCCTCGGGCCACGCCCACCGGCCTCGGACCCCGCCCAACTCTCTGACACCGCCCCGGCCCTGCCCCATTCCTCGACAGGGCCCCGTCAGGCCCCGCCCAGACACGCCCTTCCCCCATGGGCCCCACCCCTGCCTCACTCCTTTATATTTTCTGGGTCCTTTCCTACGTTCACTCCCTCTACTTTCTTTCCTTCTTGATCCTTGGGCTTTGCCATCTGGTGAAATGGCACAAACCTAAACCAGGAGGGAGGGAGGATGCAGCTCAACCGACTTTCTCCTTAAAATTTTAAGCAACATATGTTTGTCGAAAACATTTGAAAAAAATAAAGCATGAAAAGAAAATAAATGCCACCTGTAATTGCCTAATGGGAGAAAAACACTCGTTTTTGAAAACTGTATTTCTCTGAGATCTTTGTCGTGCATGTGTGTGGCAGGAGCAGGCAGGGAAGTGTGTGTACACAAATGGAGGACTGTGGGTAGTTTAAATCCTCCACCCCGCCCATGGATGTCGTGGTGTAGACGCTCTCACCCTGGTAAGAATTTTCCAAGACCCTGACTGTTGATGGCTGGCAGTTTTCTAACCTATGGACGTGCGGGCCTTTCCTTTGTTACATGGTTTCTAGCTTTTATTTCTCCACAGACACTGGAGCACCAGTAGACCACAAAATGACCTTAGGAAGGAAGCGGTACACGCAGAACAGGAAACCTAAGGGTAGAAAAATGCACAGGCCCCCAGAGAACACCATACAGCTCCCAGCTCCACGCAGTTCTCTCTCTCTCGGGATTCAGTGCAAATAATAATAATAATAAAATAAACATCAATATTACTTTGCATGTCTCGCTAGTTGCCTAGTGTGATTCCTACAACAGATTGCTTTACTCAGACAATGAATATTTATCGACTGTCTACCGTGTGCCACCTCCTACAACATGGGACTATACACTACCACAGTGAACACAGTAGAAAAATCCTTGTCCTGGGGAGCCGACACTGTAGGCCAGAGAGACAGATATCCAAAAAGCAAACTGAGAGCACATCTAGGGCGTTGGCCCAGGATAAGAACTGCCATTTCCTTGACAGTTCTTTAAAGGACAAAGGGATGTGCTATGTCATGCTAAGGGCGGGGTAGTATTGGAGGTCCGGTAAAGGTGTCTGGGAAAAGCCCAGCTAAGACAGCCATTCTCTTCCACGTGTTTAAAGTGGCACCTTCACTATTATTACAGCACTTCTCACATGCTTAAAATTGGAAGACCACTGGAAAGTCATTTGCTACCTGGGCTTGTAGTCAGTGACTCTTTTTGCAGTGATCGTCCTTGGCATCCACCACTTCAGAGCTTTCTTCTGTTGCGGGTGAAGAAAACTGAACTCATAAAGACTTCGAGGAAGAAGGGAACATTTTGGTTCACATTAAAATACCCAAGGGATGGTGCAGGCCTGGCTGCATCTAGGGCTCAGGCATGTCACCAGGAGTCTGCCCTCCTTCTCCTGGTTGTGATTTATCTGCCTGTGTTAGTTCTCCATCCCAGAAGCTCAGGTGCTTCTTCCCAGTGGTTCCAACAGCAAACATCCCAGGGCTTGCTCTCGCTGGGCAGGACTGGGTCACGTGTCTATTCCTGAACCAATTACTGAGGTCACTGCAGTTAGAACAGGTTGGTTGAAGCTGGTGCGGTTCAGATCTCTTCTGAAGCTGAGGAAGTGGGTCACCTCCAAAGACTCACAACTGGGAAGGGTGTGTGTCCCCAGGAACACCCAGGAACTCATACTGGAGAGGTGAAGGCTGCTGAGCAGGCAACTGCTCACTGGGCATGCGCTTCTCTCTCCTTGCTCTCAGCTTTGCAGCACAACCCCCACCGCCCCGCCCTTGGGAGAAGTCAAATCCATTTCTTCAGCTTTCCTTTTGCCTGGTGACTGTTTTCTCCCATTTTACAAATGAACAACCAAATGCATAAAGACCATAAATTATAAACGAGCAGTTCAAATGAGGCGAGTGATGGCAATCAGTGAAATCTAATTAAGCAGTTTGAGATCTAAGTGATATTGTTATTAAAGTGCCACATTAACAGAGCGTTTGATCAGCTGCTCATCTGTTCTCGGAGTTAGTTGGAAGCAAGCTCCATGCTGATTGACAGAGAGATCAATTCCTTTCTGTGGGAGGAGATAAAGAGCAGTTCCATTTCAGACATGGAATTAGTGGTGCGGGTTTTCCACGCCGGTCCTGGCTTCCTAACTTCCTTGATAGCTATCAGGCAAAAATCGGGGCTGGAGAGTTTGAGAACAGCACTTCCAGGAAGTGGGAACATTTGCTCTTTAAGATCTCCCCCTGTGCCCCCTCCTCCTCTTCTTTCTCTCCTTTGTCTGCTGTTCCTCCTCTTGCTCTTTTTCCTCTTCCTCCTTCTCTTTCTGTTGCTTCAACAACAGAAATTTACTTTCTCAATTCTGAAAACTAGGTGTCCAAGATCAAGGTGTCTGTAAGTTTGGTTTCTCTTCAGGTCTCTCTTTTTGGCTTATAGATTTCTTGTGGCTTTTAAAGTTCAACCCTAGTACTCACTTTTCAGAAATTCAAAACCATTTATGGGGATCACCAATCCTGCGCTTGCTGGTGGTGAGGCTTGAAGGGAAGAGGGCCATCTGTCTGCCCTCCTGGAGCTCTGGCTCTGTTCTGGGGGTGACTGTCTTTTAGGGCAGACATGGGAGGTATAGGGAAGGAGAGACTCCAGGAACAGCTGGAGGGGCCTTCACAGGCGGGTAGGAGCTCCCGTGTCACTGGGGAGGTCTTTCTAGGGGCCACTACTGGGTTCATCCACTTCTGCCCCTTTGAGTTGTGGCAAATTTGATTGTATGGTAGCACCTGATTCTCGAATGCATCTGTTTGCAAACAATACAGTTCCCAAACAAAAGTGTTCAGCAAAATTTTGTTTTTCTTCCCAAACTCCATTTTGTTGACGAACACAATCCCACCCATTTTCCCCACACAAATACAAGTACAGCCATCTTTCCCAAAATTGCAAAACAGAATAAACTCATCAACTAAGCTATCACTGTATTTAACTTCCAGCTGGGGACAGATGAATAATTTCTGAAATCACTGGGTAAGAAACAGAAGCAACACCAATATCCTCTCTGAGCACCTGGGTTTTTCACTGAGCGAAACTTTGCTTCCAGGTACATAGCACCTTGTCCCCTCCTTTCATAGAGGGGACTGAGGCATGGAGGGGCTGAGCCCACTTCCCAAAGTCACAAGGTCACACAGGCAGGAAGTGATGGCCTGGGTCGGATCCAGGTCTGAATCTAGGGTTGGGCGTGGTGAATCTTAGGGGTTGCTGACTGTGTCTGTGTGTGCATGTGCATGTATGTGGTGCTTGGGATTGAATCCAGGACCTTTGTTACATCCCTATCCCTTTTTAATATTTTTAATTTTGAGACAGTCTCATTAAATGCCCAAGCTTAGGCTCAAACTTGTGATCCTCCTGCTTCAGTCTCTCAGAGTGCTAGGATTACAGGTGTGCACCATCACACTTAGCTTTGGGTTGGATCTCCTATGCATCAATCACCTGGAGAAGACTGTGAACTGAGTCACGCCCCCGGGGACCTCCTCCAAGGTCAAAGTTTGACTGTCTGCAAGGCTATCTCTGTGGGGTTGCTGTGACTCCCCTGCTGAGCTCCCTACGATGCCAACTGCCTCTGACCTTGCAGAACATAGAGAGGGACTTGCTGCTGCAAGTGCCCACATTATGTAAATTATCAAATGAAGCCCTTCAGCCCTTGCTTGTGATGTAAATATTGAGAAAGAGGGAAAATGTAGAGGGGGATGGTGTTTGTCTCTTTGGGAAAGAAGATGACCTCTAAGCAGTAAAATTACCAGAGGAGGCACAGGTAGGAGGGAGGGTGGACAAATACAACTGCAGTAATCAAGCCAGAGTGCATTCAGGAGAACACAGAGAACTTTCTCAGCCCTTCCAGGAACCCTGTGCTTTCCCTCCTTGCTGTTGCTGGGAGGGAATAAAATCACAGAGCACCCTGGTTCAGGGGAGTCGAGAGGGCAGGAGAGGGAGTTTCCCAGAGCTGCCTGCTGTGGCTTAGAGAAACAGAAATGCATTGTCCTGCCTTGTCTGGGGCAGAGGTCCAAAGTCAAGGTTCTGGCAAGGCCGTGCTCCCTGCAGAGCTTCCAGGGAAGGCCACTCTGTGTCTCTTCTAGGTTTGGTGTCCCCTGGTGTCCCTTGGCTTCTGGTAGCTTCCATGTCTTCATGGAACATTTTCTTCTCTCAGTGTGTCCATTGCTCTTAAAAGGGTGGCAGTGGATTTAGGTCCACTTAAATTAGACGTCTGAAAGGATATAACTTCCCATTCTAAAGTCCTAAGTACACATCGATTTGGGGGATGCCATTCAATTCACTTGTGTGCCCAGTGGGGTGTTTAGAAATGTTGAATATTATCTCTCTCTTTTATTCTGCTTCCCTCCCCATTGACTACAGAGTTAATAGGTTCTTGGGATCTTGAGGATGTTTGAAAGCTCACTCCTCCCACCGGAGACTCAGCTGAGTTTGAATTTTGGCTACAGGATGACATTTAATGACCGTAGACCAGGCAGGGAGGCCTGGAGGTCCAGCCTCATGAAATATTCATATTAAGCAACAATCCGCCTGGGCAGTTGCCTGGGTGCTGGCGGGAGCTGAGGCCAGTCTTCATCCAATACTGTTGGTTCAGAGATATTGTTCATCATCTCCTGCCAAATAAAATAGCCCTATGTAAAGTTGTCCCCCGAGCCATGCCTCCAGAGCCTAGGGTCTGTGGGTATGTATCCAGGATTTCTGGGCCTGGCAGCCACCATCATCTTGACTTGGAAAAGAATCTGAGCCATCAGGTAGGGAGCAGCTGAGCTGGGATCTACACTCGTCTTTTGGTAGTATTTCTTCCCATCCTTAGTTCTCAGTCACTTTAGCTCTAAAATGGGAGTTTAGTTTTAGTCACCAGATACTGTATGTTGGACACTGGGCCTGCACGGTGAGTTAGAAAGATGTGGTCCCTATCCTCACCAAACTGCGTTTTAAATAAAAAAGACAGATCATGAGCAAACAACCAAGTCTACACACAATGGGTGAGGTACCAGGTGAGAAGAAGTAGTAGATGGGGAGGTGAGACTCTGTAAGGGGGTGGAGAGACCAGTCTGATGCTCACCATGCAGTTTGGCCTGAGCAATCGGGGAGGACTATTTGGAAGGAGTGGCATTTTAACAGGGCCAGAAGAAGGCAAGGGGAGAGCCTCAAGACTATTTGGGAGAAGACCAATGCAGATGAGGACAGCTCAGGTGTGCAGGGAGCAGAGCAAGGGACTGGGAGGGTTGGTAATACAATCGGTGGGGTTGGGGACAGAGGAAGGGTCCTTGGGGGTATGGTGATGGGCACAGATGCCCATGCTAAAAGCATCGCTCCAGCTGTTGTCTGGAGAGGGGATGGGGATGCATAAATCGGAATGACATCTGCTTCCTCCCTCCAGTTTTCCAAGAGAGGAGCCAGGGAGATGCAGTGGGGGTGATGTTGGTTGTGACTGGGTGGCAGCAGAGGTGCACAATACACAGGAAATGTACAAAAAGTTCGGGAGAGGTGCTGATTCCTCAGGGGGCACAGACACATTGGCGCTGCAGTGCACACTTTCCCAATGCAATTCCCCTTGGAAGTTGCCCTGTGTCTACTTCCTGCCAACCTCCAGGACACAGGAGACCTGAGCAGTAGGTTTCACTGCCCTGGTATTTCCTGCGTCCTAACCTTCAGCTGCTCTCTGGGCCTCCTGTCCCTAAACAGAATATGAGCAAGAACCAAGTAGGTGTTTTGTCATTCATTCATTCATTCATTCACTCATTTGCTATGTTATGTCCCCCGGGTGCTGCCCACAGCCCAGTCTGCCATGTGCATGCCCAGCTCGGTCTGCAGACTTGTGCTTTTATTTACCATGTGGGGGACAGGCCTTGTGAAAGGTTCCAGCCCCGCATCTTCCTAGGCAGAGCTGGACTCAACGCTGAGACAGTCAGCCCTAGGCTGTCAAGGACATATGTGTAGTTCTTGTTTATCTGAGTGATACTTATGCCCTGCCTGTTTCCTAAAGAAGTATGAGGCTTTATAACAAATGGCAGAAACAACTCTATAGCCTTTGCAATAAGCAGAAAAATCCACAGACAGAGGCACCACCGTGGTGCATCAGTCGGGCTGGCATCTGTCCCCTCCCTCCACTCTTGCCCCCATTGTTGGCAGAAGATAGTGGTGTGAGCAACAGAAAGACCTAACCACAGGGACAAGGGTCACCTCTAACTCAATTCCAAAGTCCTTCTCTCTACCAGGCATTCTGGCCGTCAAGAGCACCTGGATTTGTTCACCTTCCCCGTATGTTTCCCTAGTAGAAAGCCAGTCTTTGTTTAACAGGATGCCTAACTCCATGGGAGGGCTGGACAGCAGCTTTTCAGGAACCACCTGGAGCAGTCTGGAGAACCATGTCCTGCAGAGGGAAACTGGGTGTCATGAGTTGCTGAGTTCACCTGGAAGAAGGAAAGCTCCAGACCTTGCCAGAAAGCTCAGTGGATACGTGCTCTGAGTGTGTCCTGCGGGGAGCACTTGTAATGACAGATTCAGTGGGTAGGAACCTAAAGGTGGGTATGGCTCCATTAGGGAGGGCCTTGGAGCCAGTGCCAGGTTCTCAGGCTGTGCTGCAGCAGAGAGTTGAGGTTTGGCTGCAGAGTGTCTACTTTTGTGCCCTTGGATGAGCACACCCCAATGTCTCTGTCCTGCTTGTGTTCTGGGTGAATCAGAGTGGGAGTTTCAGGGTGCAGGGAGGCCAGCTTTGTAAACTTCCACAGACTGGCACCTGCGCCATGGTCCTTGGGGCTGGAGAGAGAACTCAGAATGGACACAAAAGTCTGCATGGCAGGCAGGGCAGGCGGCGACCCCTTTGCAATGGTATAAATGCGTGTGTTTCTAGTATTGCAAATCCATCAGTCAGGGGCTGCTGCTGAGTTTTATTACTATTTCTCTCCTTCTAAAGGTCAGCGACTCACTGCAGCTGATTATGTCCCTGAACCATGCAGACAGGCAGACCTCAAGCACCAGCTGCTCTGTATCACTCAGCGCGGCAGATGCAGAATCTCACCAGGACCCGTCCATCACTCCCTCACAGCTGGCACTTGGAAATGAGAGAGACTTGTTCCATATTCCCAATCAATGTCTGTCTGCCATCTCTGTCGATAACTGCAGGGCGGTCTAATCTTTCCCCTGACAGAAAGCCACTGGGGGTCAGCCCGAAGGTGCTCTGGAGGGAATAGGCAGCGGTTTGATTCAGGGCCTCCTCGTGGGGCTGGAATTAAGTTGGCTCTTTCTCTAATGAAACTGACTCCAAGGGTCTCTGGGAGCTAGAGATTCAGTGGCTCTCAGGAGAAGCAATGATGGGCAGTAATAGTAAAGCAGTGTGCATGTGCAGCCTTGAATTCTAACCACCTGGATGATGTTTTCAAGGTGCCTTGAGCCCTGTGGGAAGCAGAGTTGCCAGGTGTGATGCCAGGCACACAGTAGGGGTGCAGTGATTGCAGCCTGTTCTTCCCTTTCCCAGCCACTGGTGGAAAGAACAGACATGAAAATGCTCAGGAACTGATTGTGGTAGTGTCTTACCTTGTATGCTTGCAACTAGGATTCCCTGCCCCAAGGGGAATTCGTTGGGAGTATGAATGGAATCTCTGGGTAAAGATCTAACCTGGAGTCTCTGAGACCCATGTGCAAACAACTAGCAGACACCGCCTGCTACCACCCCCAGCCTCAAGGACCTGTCCCTGGCTTCTCAAGCACTACCGCCTTCTGACGCTCCTGTGACCCTCCCTTGGGGTGCGTTCATCTTTCCCCCGGCCAGCATCCTTTGATGCCTTTTCAGATGCAGGGTACCTTTTCCTGATATTTAGGGCTTGTCCTATTCTCTTTCCACCAAGATCCCTTGAGTCTCAAAGTTGGCTGCTCCTGGTAGGAGGGAAGACTTAAAATATGGGTTGTATATGAGGTTGGAATTTTAAGCTGGCCTTCCTAACTTGTGACCAGCAAGTGATGGGATGCCATGAAGGGCAGTGAAAGGAAAGTGCCCTCTGGCATGGCTGTAAAACCAGAAAAATCACAAACATCATTGGTTTAAACAAAATAGAAGATGTTTTCTTTCTTCTGAAGATGCTTGTAGGTAAGCGTCCGCAGCCGATATGGTAGTTGTGCCCTAGGGAGCTCCAGGAAAGCTGTGACTCTGGGAAGATGTAACATGTTCCTTCCCCCTTGGGGAGGGGGTAGAAGGATTTCCTCTACATTGGAAGTGGTGATGGTTATAAATAGGGACTCAAAGTCCAGGATGTCTGTCTAATTTTACATTTCAGACAAACAACAATTCATTTTTTTAGAGTAGGTATGTCCCAAATATTTTGTGGACCATACTTATACTAAAAGTATACTAATTATTTGTCTGAAGTTCGAATTTTGCTGGGTTACCTGTATTTTTATTTGCTCAATCTGCAGCTCTGGTGACCAAAGGAACTGCAGTGTCCCGAGGGGTGAGAGAAGGGCCCAGGTGGGGGTGGGGATGCTAGCCAAGGATGCACACCTTGCAACTTGGAGAGGGACTTATCCTGAGCAGGGACTCACTGCTCCCTCCCTCCCCTAAGAATGTTGGTTTTACACCCACTGTTGCAGTTACAATGGATGGTCTGCTAGGAATCCTCGTAATTCCTCCACCAGTCAGAAAACCTGGAGGCAGCTGCATTTATCAAACTATAGTGATAAATGACATATGTAAGTGCATTTCTTGTGAATGTATGTACTACTCCCTCCCACCAGTGATTCGCAGAAAGTTCAGACTGTGCTAATGAATTACATGTTTGAGGACATTTCATAATGTTCCTCTTAAGGAAAAATATCAGGACAGTGAACGTAAAAAGCTCTAAGAGGAGCCAGGCAGTAGAAGGAGGTCCGTGTGGAGTGGACTCTGGGAGGACAAGATGCAGTGTGGCTGTGGGATGGAGACCAGTATCAGATGCACACAGAGATCTCAGTGTAGTGTGAAGAATTTAGTTTACATGAAAGATAAACCAGGCCGTCACTGCATACTTTAAAAAGGCTAAAGAGCTCTGTGGGTTTTCGCTGCCTAGTGAATTCTCTGAATGAAGGTGGTCTGTGATAGGGGTTAATCAGCCTTGGTTAATCAGCAGACTCCCTGGGAAGTTTTCAAACCTCCAGTTGCCCAGGATCCACCCTAATCATGACATCAGAATTCCAGGAGTCAGCCCCATTGTCTGGATGCTGTGAGCTGCCCGGTGATGCCTGTGTGCCGTCAGAGGTGGCAACCATTAGGGGGTTTGATTCTCTCCCATTTTCTGGAGGGAGAACAGAGAGCCACCCCAGCCTCATTTTGGTGGGTGTCATGACTTATATGTAGATGTCCCCCCAAACCCTCATGTGATCATAGGCAAGGCTTTTGTGAGGGGACTGAACCACAAGTGTGTGATACTGAATTAATCTATTGATGGGTTTATAGCCAGATGTGATGTTGGGAGGTGAAGCCTGGTGGTAAGAGGTTGGTCACTGTGGCTGTGGCCTGCTCGGGGTGGGTGTAGTCAGGGTGGGCGTGGTCTATCGCCTTCCTTCTCCCCTGAGGACTCACAGCTTCCTGCCTGCCACATCATGGACTGTTTCTCCTCTGCTGTGGAGCCAGCCAACTATATGGACTGAAATCTCTACAAACTATGAACTAAAATAACTCTTTCCTCCTTTAACTTTGGGTGTTGAGTATTTTGTCCTAGCAACAAGAAAGTAAGACAGTGGTAGTAATGAAACTGAGATGACAGTCTGACCCCTGACTCACTCCTTACCTAAAATGTTTCTTGTGGTACAATGTTTCAGATACAGGTCAAACCCAATACTTCACACTCATCCGAGGTTGCCACAGGGATGGCTACACCAAGAAGTGAATTTGCAGTGCATGTACCATGCCGCAGATACTGTATCAGACAATTTATGTTGATTATTGGATTGAAGACTCTCTGTAGCTTTATGGGGTAGGCATCTAACCATGGAGGAACCCAAGGACTGGAGAGGTTGAGGGACTGGCCCACAGAGCTGGTCAGTGGAGTCCAGATGGAATCTGGCCAGCCCATCCTCTGGAGCAGTGCTTCCTGGACTGCAGTGTCCACAGGAGTGGAGCACTCATCACCAAGGGGATCTTTAAAAACAGAACTGACTCAGTAGGGATAGGCGGGGCCAAAATTGCATTTCTAACAATCTCACAAGGGAAGTTGGTTTGGTTGGTCTGGGGACCTCATTTTGAGTTGTGAGATGAAAAGTATTACTGTTATTACTACGACTGCAGGGGTGGGGCGTTGCTTATCTGTTTCACTGTTAAAATAATTTCAGGAACCAAATGAAGACTGAGGATAGGGATAGGATTGATGGGATGCTGTCCTTCGGTGCTACATGTGAGGAAAAATATGCAATGTTTGTCTTTCTGACTCTGTCTTATTTTGTCTACTGTGGTGACCCCCAGTTCCATCCACTTTCCTCCAAATGACATGGTGTTATTCCTCCATATGGGTGAATAATACTCTGTTGTGTGTATATACCACATTTTCTTTCTCCATTCATCTGTGGATGGCCGCATAGGTTGGTCCCTTATCCTACTAATGTAAATTATTCTGCCATAAACATGGGTATACGGGTATCCCTATAGCATACCAACTTTAATTTTTTTCAGGCACATGCCAAAGAGTGGCGTATGATAGTTTTATTTTTAGTTCTTCTGAGGAACCTCCATCCTGATTTCCATAGTGGCTGTACTAATTTAAAATCCCACCAAGAGTGTGTAAGCAGTCCTTTCTCCTTTGCTAGCATTTATTGTTTTTTTATATTGTTAATGACAGTCATTCTAACTGGAGTGAAATGGAATCCCATTGTAGTTTTGGTATGAATTTCCCTAGCGGCTAAAGGTGCTGAGCATTTTCACATAATTATTGGTCATTTGTTTTACTTCATTTGAGAAGTGCTTATTCAATTTATTTGTCCATTTTGATTGGGTTATTTGTTCTTTTGGAGTTAAACTTTTTGAACTCTGTATATATTTTGTGTATCAATCCTCTGAACAGTAGCTGGCAGAGTTTCTCCCATTGATTATCTCTTCACTGTTGGTTGTTTCCCTTGCTGTGCAGAAACTTTTTACTTTGATGCAATTCCATTCATTGATGGTTGTTATTATTTCCTGAACTTTTGGGGTGTTATTCAGGAAGTCTTTGCCCCTCCTGTGACTGCATGTGTTTATGCTATTTTCTTGGAGCAGTTTCAAATCCTTTACTTGGGTCTTTGATTCATTGGAATAGATTGATATTAGTACACTTCTGTGGTACAGCACAGACACATTCATTGTGAATAGCTGGTACATTATATGGCACATCTTTTTGTGCCCTTCCCTCCCCCTTCCTGCATCTCATTAGCTTACTTATTTGAGACCTCTCTGATTTTTTTGCTATGGGCATTGTTGGTTATAAATTCCCTCTTAGAACTGACTTCACTGTATCCCTCAGATTCTAGTATATTGGTTTCTATTTTCTTTTGATCTTAGGAATTTTTACATGTCTTCTATAACCCAGGGATCATTCAAAAGTGAATTGTTGAACCTCCATATATTTGTACTTCTGTTATTTCTCTTGCTGCTGATGTGTAGTTCTGTTTCATTGTGATGTGGTAAGGTGTAAGACATCATTTCAAAATTTGACAATATTTCAAATCTTGTTTGTACTGGCTAAGAATAGCATTATGACTTAAAAGCTGATCTATTTTGAAGCAAGATTATTAGCTGTTGAAAAGAATGTGTATTCTGCAGTTGTTGGGTGGAATATTGGGTAGATGTCTGTTAAGTGCATTTCATCTATAGTGCAGTTTAATGTGTATCTTTCTTGATTTTTTTTTGTCAGAATGTCTTCGTTACTTTTCTTTCTGCTGAGACAAAACACACAATATCCAAAGTCAAAGGAGGAAAGATTTATTTTAGCTCACAGTTTGTAGAGGTTTCAAGTCATACTTGGCTGGTTCCAAAGCAGCATGGCATGGTAGAGGGCAATCATAGAGAAGGAACAGTTCATGGCAGACAGAAGGCAGCAAGGTACTAAGCAGCAGACACCAGGCAACAGCAGTAGCCCTCTCTCCATTCACTTAGGCTACATGTCCTTAGGATGGGTAGCACTCACATCCAGGGGGCTTTTCCATTATCCACAGAGAGAACTATGCTAAACCAAACAGTGGACTAATTTAGTAATCACACACCCTTAATCCCAGCATCACACACTTAATCCCAGCATCACACACTCTAGATCTGGACACCTCTGAAAATCTCCATCTATGATTGTATGAGGGTTTGGGGGACAGCTAAACACAAGCCATAACAATATCCATAGTCAGGGTGGACTGAGGAAGTCCCTCACTATCACTGTCCTGTGGTCTATCTGTACCTTTATGTCCAGCAGTGTTTGATTCATGAAATTGGGTTCCCTGACATTAAATACATATATATTTATAATTGTTAATTTTTCTTGATGTATTATTCCCATTACCAATATAGTGAATTTCTTTGTCTATTTTAACAAATTTGGGTTTGAAGTCTGCTTTGTCAGGTAAAAGTATAATTACATCTGCTCGCTTTCAGATTCCATTTGCATGGAATATTCTTTTCCACTGTTTCACTTTTAGTCTGTGTGTGCCTTTGCCAGTGAGGTGTGTTTCCTGTAGGCAGCAAAAGACTAGAGGATCTTGGTTTTTATTTTTAATCCAATCTACCATCTGTGTATGTCTTTTAATTGGAAATTAAGACCATTTACATTCAAAGTTGTTATTGAAATATATGAAACACTATGAATTTGCATGTTGCCCTTGCACAAAAATGGTGCTAATCTGTGTATTTTTCCAATTTTCACTGCCAAAGTAAGCATGAATAACTGTTTTCATTCAGATGTGATTCTTGAATTTTTTTGCATCTGTTAAAATGACCATGTATTTTTAACTTTATAGATTTTTAATATGTGGAATTACATGGATAGATTTTTTTTAAATGTTAAACCAATCTCACATCCCTTGGGCAAATTCTACTTAGCAGTAATATATTAAACTCTTACATATTGCCAAAAATTTTCTTAGGGTTTTTGCATGAGTGTAAAAGGGACATTAATTTGTCTTCTGTAATAATGTCTTTGGTCTTGATATCAGATGTAATTCTAGCCTCATGAATGATTTTTTGAGAGCATCCTATCATCTACTTTTTGGGAAGATTTTGGTAAATTACAATTTTTTTCCCTTAAATATTTGGAACAATTAATGAATGAAGGGGCTTTGATTTTTCTTTGTAGCTGGATTCTATTTTTATTGGGCATAGGGCTACTAAAATTATTTATTGTAGCTTGTGCTTTGTCTAATTTCAAAGATTCATTGGCGTGAAGTTGTTTATTCTTATTATCATTTTATCATTTATGGACTCTTGTTTTTCCTTCTTATTTCAGACATTTGTAGTCTGTGCTGTTTTTTTTTTTTTTTCTTCATATCATTCTGCTTAGACGCCCATCAATTTTTGTTGATCTCAAAATTGATCTTTTGGTTTCACTTAATTTTTGTTGTTGATTTTTTTGTTCTCTATCTGATTGATTTCCATTGTACTGGTGTTGTTCTCCTTCCTCTGCTTACTGTGGATTTGATTTACTTTCTCCCAATCTAGTTTCTTAAAATTGAAGCTGAAGTCATTGATTTAAGCTCTTCCTTCATTTCTAATACATGTACTGAACACTGAGTTTTCTTCTCTCCACTGCTTTGGTTGTATTCCACAAATTCAGGTACAGTGCTGTTATGGTTGATATATTGTGTCAACTTGGGGAGTCTAGAGGTTTAACTAAATAACTCAGCAGTTGTAAATCTTGGGGTAAACAGGATATGCCCTTACCCTTGTGGGATGTTGTTTATGTTAATTTGGGAAGCTTTAAAGGTTAACTGTGTGATTCAGGAGGAAGCAGGGGGTGCTTTGTAAACATCCTGAGCCTGTGGAAGAGGAGGGCATGGAGGTTATGTGAGAGGTACACGCCCCCTGGGTGGGGGTAGGCTGTTTACAATGTAGGGGAGAAAAGGAGGCTGCTTGCAGCCATTCCTCCTTTTGCTCTGGTGGTTTTTGCTGTGCCCTGCTGCCCTGAACAGTTTGCCCTCTGCTTTGTGCCACTCTGCCTCTGAACCAGCCAAGTATGGACTGAAACCTCCACAAACTGTAAGCTAAATAAACCTTTCTTTCCTTCATTTTGGGCACTGGGTATTTTGTCTCAGCAACGAGAGAAAAGTAACCGAGACAAGTGCTTCTTCATTTTAATTCAGGTCAGAATACTGATTACCATTCTGACTTCTTTGATCTCTGTGTTATTTAGAAGTGTTTCATTATGCTTCCAAGTAATTTGTGGTTTTTCCAGATACTTTTCTATAATCAGTTTTTAATTTAGTTGCTCCAGTCATACTGGCATGAATGAAATTATTTAAAATTTATTGAGATACGTTCAGCCCATAGTAAGGACTATTTTGGTAAGTATTCTGAGAACTTTTAAAAATGACATGTAATTTGACATTGTTTTCTGGAGTAGTACATAAATATCCATTACTCAAGTCTTATATTTCACTGCTGTTGTTTTTTTTTTTTCTGTTTGTTCTTTATTCTATTTCTTCTGGTGACTGAAAGCACTGCTCAGTTTGGGCTCAGCTTCCCAGGACAAGAGTTGGTAAATAACCCCATGGTCAGAAAGCCTGAGAGCGTGTGGGACCTCCCTGTGTGAAACCTTCTGTCAAAGACTGCAGATCTGTGTGTCATCTAATGCCTGGAAGTAGTTGCTTCAGGAAAGTGTTTAGCTTTTAGTTTTTTCAGTATTTGTGGTGGGAAGCGAAGTCTAATATTCTTGATGGCTGGACCTGGGAGTTTAATTTTCTATTCGAACAACCCCAGCTGTATGTTTAGAGCAGAAGGTGTGAGTTGAAGCCTAAACTTGCTGCACCATCATTACCTGGAAGTCCACACAGTTTCCAAGAGGAGTTTCATGGGAGCTTCTCAGAGATGTTGGTTGAATAGCACTTTGCTCTAGCAAAGGGACTTCTGTTTGACAATTTCCCTGGTGGCACAGACTAAGTCCTTTCCTGTTTTTCCATAGCTCTCCATCATTAGGGTAATTCTGGACCCCAGGGGAGTGTCAGACCACCTTCACAGTGTCTCCTAACTCACACTTTACCTATCCTGCACCTGGTAAAAGGAAGCCTGGAGCCGGGGAACTAAGGAGCAGTTTTATTGTAGAATTATCATCTTGAAAGCTCACTATGCATGGCTGAGACTAGGTGGGCCCAGGAGGGATGGAGGATAACAGAATGTAGGAACAGGGCAGGCCTTCTGCACTGGTGACTTGAAGTGTTTTCTCAGGGCCAAAAGCAGGGCAGTGACTATGTCCACAGACAAGATGTTATTCCAGATGTCCCAGTGAGGACTTTTGGATTTTTAGGGGATTCATGGCAAACAAGTTGGTTAAGATAAGTGACTTGTTAAACTACTTTGATTAATGTATACCAGCTTATTGAGTGGTTACTACTGGTGATTGTTTTAACTGCACGAACTAGGCATTCTCATCATCTCTTTCTACAGATGAGAAAATTGAGGATCAGAGAGACAAATTAACCTGCCCATGGTCACATAGCTGGTATGTGGCATGACAGCAGGGATCGGCCCCTGTAACTATGGCGCTCCTAGTGAGAGTTAACCTAACAGTGTGTCTTACAATCTCTGGCATGTTCAACAAACCTTTCCACAAAGGGTAGAGAGTAACTACTTAAAATTTAGGTTTCTTGTCTTTTGGAGACAGGGTTTCCTATGCAGTTCAGGCTGGCCTTGAGCTTACTTTGTAGCCCAGGTTGGTCTCAAACTTGCAATGATCCTCCTGCCTCAGCCTCAGCTGGGATTACAGGCTTGTGCCAGCACACCCAGCTTTGTTTAAGATTTTGTGATCCAAATAGTCTCTGACTCAACTGCTCAACTCTACCTTCCTTTGCAGAGTGAGAAAGTGTGAGAGCAGCTCCAGACGTGGAGTGAACTAACAGGTGTTCTAATACAATGCTATTTGCAAAAACAAGTGTTGGGTGAGGTTTGGCCCAGGAGCTGCAGTTGACCGGATCCTGAGCTTGGATGTGCGGAGACACAATGGGCGCAATTCTCCCAGCTGCATCAGCAACAGCCTCTGTACCAGGGTAGGGAGGTACCAGATGCTGGTGCTCAGCTGTGCTCTAGAGTCTCACCTGAACTTCACTGTAATCCAGTATTGCAATGATTCCAAGTGAGGAGCTAGGTGAGGAGAGGTTAATGGACTTGCCTTATTCCCTAAGCAGTGGATGGCAGAGTGGGAATCAGAGGTAGGCTGTTACCTGTTGGCCCACGTCGTGACCTATGGGCCTGGCCGAACCCTCCCCTGGAGCTTTTTAGGTGTCCTTCCCCTGAACTCTTCTCACCAAGCACCTGATGCTGCCAAATCAGTTAGGTATCAGGTGACAATGACAGAGAAAGCCAAAGACTTGCTTCCAAAGATCAGCTACCTTTCCTGGTGTGGATGAGTTGGACTCCAGCAAACTGGGACTGGTTAAGTAATCTCTGGTACAACCTGACAATGTAGTACTGTAGAAATGTTAAAAGAACTGAGGTAAATTTGTATCTACATGCATTAAATTCACATAAAAAGGCCTTCAGTGTATTTGTTGAGCTCTAATAGATTGCAAAACAGTATGTATAACGCATTTATGTTAAAAATACAGCAAAAGAACTCACTCCTCCCATTTTGCATGGGAACAGGACAAAACTTTTATTTTCTAAAATTCAGTGTTGTTCATTTTTAAAAACATGTTTAGTGGCAAAATGTTGACAAGTGCTAACGCTGGGTGATGGGTAAAATGGAAATTCATCCCACTCTTCTCCCTACTTTTGTTTCATTTCAAATTTCTTGTTAATAAAATCTTTTAATCCACAAATAAATGATTGTGGTTTAAAGAGAAGAAAGGCAAAGTAGCTGGCTGCCTGTGTGCGCAGCGAGATGCAAACTGGTGCCAGGGTGAGTGTACGCTCCAGGCTCCGCTGGTTTCCCACACATTCGGGGTGTTTCCAGTCTCTTGAGCCAGGCAGGTGCTGTGTGAGGCCGAGGGTGCTGCAGTTCAAGACTTCCAGGCCCCGAGCTTCTGAGAGCTCAGGCCCACTGGAAAATAGACCTGGAAACTCAGATAGAGAAACATTATTTCTCTTTGGCAACAGCAGACTCTTGCACACAGACTAGAGGAGTGCAAGGAGGGGCCACACAGAGGTCCCTGTCCCTGTGGGAGCCAGGTGTCATTTGCTTTGGACTCCAGCCTGAAGTGAAGGGCCAGCAGCACCTCAGTGCTTGGGCTCTGTGAAAGTTTTCCTCCTGTCACTTATTAAGGACACTAAGCGTGATGCTTTACATCCTGTGCTTCACCTTCCTCATTGGTAAAGGGTGCATAATGTCATCTAACTCCTGGTGTTTACTGAGAATTGAGTGGGAGAAGCTCTACTCTCCCAGGGGTGTGGCTGTGAGTTTTGACATATACAGATTTGAGTCTTTAATTTTATGTGTTTATTTCCAGATGAGTGACATGAAGAAGCTAATTTTCCGGTTTGGGGGCCCCACAGCTGTGACATTGCAGCATAAAATGGGAGGAACAACTGGTGAAGAAGAGACCTGGCCCACCATGGATGCTACTGCCGATCTTGGATGATCTGCATGCAAGCCACGTTTAAATCACAGAGCCAGTCAAGACAGTGGTTTTGAATGCTGTTCACTGTCCAATGGTGTGCTCTCAGGTGAGAACCTCAACTTCTCAGAGCCTGAAAGGAGGAGCGCAAAGTTCTCGCCCCATCAGATGGTTAGGTGGCCCGCAAACTGGTGATGTATAGTGTGCCGTGCTGTGCCATGAGCTACCCCCACACTGCGCTTGGGATTACCATTGCAGTATTATTATTTGTGGTCATTCCTGTTGATGATGTAACGATGTGCCGCCTAAAACCAGTGATTGGCACAGAACAAGTTCTTCAGAAGTTGTCGTCATCATCATTGTTCTGACTATCATTACCAATGGCAGATGTGGCCGAGGCCAGTCATTCCTGTGAGACCTAAGGAACTGACCCCGGGACCTGCCTAGACAGCTTCATCCCGTAGCTGCCGCCAGTGTGGCAAATGGAAAGGTCTCGTTGGTGTGGACAGCTTGTGCTCACCCTCGGCTCTGTTTTGGAAGGTCCCACCAAGCCTGCTTAGAGTCCTGTCTGCAACTCCCTCACCCTCTGCTGGCCCCCACGCTGGTCTCTGAGGTGCCGTGGCCCCTGCCTTTCTCCTTCTCAGATGGCAGACTCACCTCCTTGCTGTCTCTCCCCTACCATCATCCCTGGACTGAGATGCAGCCAGAGAGCAAGGAAACAGATGCCCATCAGGGGCAGGGAGTTGTCTGGATCCAGGTCCTCAGCCTGGGGGACTTCGGGCTTGTTTTAATCAGGAGCGTGAGGAAGCCAAGGAGATCTTCACCCCTAGATGGAGCCCAGGGAATCAGATCAAATGGGACCAGCTTTGAGCTGAAGAAGAGATCCGAGAGAGTGCAGATCATTTTCCCTGCGTCTCCCCAGACCCTCAGCCTCCTCTCTGCAATGTCCCTGCCAGGTCAGACTCTGAGATGCCCCCACCCAACTGCACGCATAGTCTCCTCTGCTTCTGACACTCCATGCAGTGACCTGAGCTCATGGTATGATTGGGAGGCTTTGTGTATTTCCTGGTCACCATGCACAGGCCTTGTGCTTCCTGAGGCTGGAGCAGCAGAGGCATGAGATCCTCTTGGTGCAGGGTGGGGGTCCTGGGCTCTGGTTGGAACCCTGGATCAGGGTCTCCTGAGTTTCTTCTCCTCAAGCTCTGTTCTGAGCCTCAGTTTCTCTTTCTGTAGAATGGGGATAATATTCATTCCTGCTTTGTAGGTCTGTGGCCAGAATTAAGGAATTTGGCATGTGTAAAGAGCACTTAGGTTGTACCTGGCACATAGTAGGTGTTCAGTAAATTCTGGTTGTTGTTATTGAAGTTGCTCCCATTGTGCCCCTTCATGCTCTCTGGATGTGTCATGGAACCTGTACCTTCCTAGCAAAGACCATCACTGGCTCATCCTCAGATGGTCTCTGGGTGGGGTCTATGGGTATTGGAGTTGGGTCCCCAGAATGTGCCCACTACATCTTGTCTGTTACCCCTGCCCCCGTCAGAGCTCCCAAGGGCATTTACACCCTCTTTTCATCTCTTTTCTTTCCTCCTGGTCTTCTCCCCCTTGTGGTTCCTCCCCTACCCCATTATCATCCTTGTCCATATCTCTGACCCCATTTGGGACTTGGTTTCTAGCAGAAAAAAGTGTGGCTCACTGCTCAGAGCAGCCAAGGACCCTAGATTGGTGCTGGTGCTCCTTCCAGCCCCTTTTCTCCAGGCTGAGTCAGGTGTCTGTCCTCAGGTGCCTTCTGTCCCAGTTCCTGTGGGATTTGCACCTTGTCCTGGGTCCTTAGCCTGTCTTTCACAGCTCTACCTAAGAACACTTCTTTCATGGACAGAACATGAATGGTTTTGCCCAAATTTGCATCCTTGATGAACAAGCCCCACTGGGTTATGCCCTGGGCTGGCCATATGTGACTCATGCAGGGTCCAAAACCCTGCCCAGGATGGAGGCCTCAAGCAGTGATGTCAGCAGCCGAACGTCAGGAGACTGGGTGGCCTCAGATGGTGAGCCGTGGACTTTAATTCTCCTTTGTCCCCCAAAATTAGAGATCTGCAAAAGCATTCAGGAGGGCATAACAGGAAGATTGTGTATGTATACATAGGCCTTGAAACAACCCCCAAATAGATCTTGATCACTTTTGTGTGAGACCTGCATGGAGGTGGGGTGGAGTCATTGGGGTTGAGCCAGGGTGGCTATGGGAGGAGCCTGGCCTTCATTTGGTGTTGATGTCCCGTTCTGGAATCATTAAGTTGACTGCTGCCTGGGACAGTTCTCGAGGAAAAGCCAAGATGCAGGCTTTTTAGTCTGGCGGTGATGGGTTTGAGTGTGACTTAGCCACTTACCAAGCACAGTGACCTTCAGCATGCCTCTCTGACCCTCACTGCCCTCCTCTAAAAACTGGGAATAATAGTACTTCCCAGGAAGGTAATACTAAGATTATCCCTATTATTGTCATTCTAACATTGAGACAAAATTGGCTGTTTAAGACATATTTGTAGAAGAAAAATGAGTTCAGTCATTATATTCTTCCTACTAATGGTCTGGCTGTAGGTCAGTCACCCTTCATTTCCTTGACCTGTGCCGGGTTTGTCAGTAAACCAAAAGCACCATCATTAAGCCTTGTTATTTAACTACTCAAAATAGGTTAAGTCAGACACAGACTCTTGCATCGTGTCTCTGCAAATAGCATTCTCCTCTCTCCCTGCTCTCTCCACCAGAACGTTAGCAAGTTACATGGCCAAGGCTAAAACTACCTTCCTCAGATGACCTTGGTAGGTGGGAGTGACCAACGGGCTTGCATAGAAGTGATATGGACAAGTCTCTGGTTATTAAAGGGATGGTACTTGCTGCCTGTTTGAGGACACATACATGAGGAATCTTAGGGGAGGTGAAGCAATAATATGCTTAACTGCCTGGCTAGAACCTCTAGCAACAGGAACAGCGTGAGCACACACTGTTGTCTTATTCCCGCCCATAGGGGAAAAGCACCCAGTCTGCCATCATTAAGTGGAATTTCAGCTGTGAATATCAGCTATTGATGGGTGCCCTCTATTAGGTTGAGGGAGTTCTCTTCTACTTTCACGATACTGAGCAGTTTTATCATGGGAAGCTGTCAGTTTTATCAGATGTCTTCTGTATCTCTATTAAGAAGGTCATGTGTTTCTTTGTTCTCCATTGTGTTATCGTGGTGTGCTGCATTGATCTTCATGTGTGACCATTGAGGTAACTGTTCAGCTAACTTACTGATAAGCTAAAGACTGAATAAAGATTTATTTGCATGCTTAGAACTAGTGACCCTCACTTTTTGCAGTGGAGTTCTCTGCATGTGTATTGCACATATCTTCCACACTTTGCCAGGAAGTTGGTGACTCTTTACTTCCTGTTTGGGGACACTCAAGATCAGATGGAAGTGAGAACTGGGGGCTTTGTCATGTCCCTTCTGTGTGTGCACACAGCTCTGCACATACACATGGCCATCCAGAGTCTCAGAAATATGCCAGAACTTTGCAAAGCCTCTATGGACTACTCATTTCCAAGTTTTGTTTTACTCTTAGGCTTTTAGTTGGTCTGTAGTTTGTGCCAGCTGTAATTCACTGCCTCAGGCAGGCAGGAAGCTAATCAGTCACTTTACCCAGACTTTGACACCAGGTAAGGTCTGAGTAAATAGTCAATAAATAAAGACAGCCTCACCAGTAGAGTCATCCAAGCATCCACCAAAGTCAAGTAGCGATAGTGGGAACGAGGCTTTGAAAGAGTGCCAGCATCATTCTGTCCCCTCTGGAGGAGACTGCACTGCCCTGGTTTCACCCTCATCACATTCAGTGGGCTTTCAAGGCTAACTCAGAGCTGACAAGCAAAGTATGGAAATGTGATAAGTTAAAAATGCAATGGAACTCACTGTTCTTAAGGAGATTCAGCCATTTCTCTTGAATGCATGTTCTTTCGATTTCTGCAAGCCTTTGCTGAATTTCCAGAGTTCTGAAAAACTTGATTCTAGCGTTTTTACAGGGTTTCCATGACTTTCCTGAAATAGAGAATTTTCCATTCTTGCTGATATTCCTGTGTGTCCTTTTATCCCTGACAAATGAACCTGAATATCCACTTGTGACAGTGATGGTATGACACTTCCTCTTTAAATAAATTTATGTGCTAAAAAGAATGACTGGAGGAAGCCAGTCTAAAAATGGTACATACTACGTGATTCCAGCTCTGCAACATTCTGGAGTAGACAAAACTAGAGAAATGGTAGAAAGATCAATGGGATTCAGGAGGAGGGATAAAGAGAGGAAACGCTGAGTATTTTTTAAGATAATGAACTTATTATGTAAGATATGAATGGTAGATGCTTGACCTGCATATCAAAATGAGAGAAGGTACATGACACAGAGTGAGCCCTAATGTTAACTCTAGGTATTGATTTGTTAATAGTAGTGGATCAGTCTTGGTTCCTCAGTTGGAGCTTATGGGCCACATTAATGCAGGATGTTAATAACTAGAAGATATATACAGGGAGGAGAAGAGGTATATGAGAACTCTGTACTTTCTGTTCAGTTTTCCTATAAACCTAAAATTGCTTTTTAAAAAATAAGACTTATTAACATTTATTTTTAAAGTATGTTGATTTTAGAAAATATATTCAGTATAGAATGGTAGGTGGTAGAAGAGTATGGTAAAAATATTACAGGTGTGGTAAAAATCCACCTGGGAGGTAGACAGGTGATTGACATCTGGGAAACAAGGTGAGAAATACGGAGTCTCTAATGCGAGATAACAACGAAAAAAGCTGAACTTGAACACAAAACCAAAAATATTTTATTAACAACTTGAGATCTATTGGAACTGTATATGCACTACCATACACAGCTGGTTGTAGCCTTTTCTGCTGAAAAGTTCAAGAACAACATGAGAAGAAGCAGGAGACAAAGGCAGTCAGAAACATGAAATACTGGAGATGTACTGGCCAGCAGGGCTCATGGGAGGTGAGGGAGGAGACAGGATGGGCACAGAGAGTCCCAAGCAAGAAACGTGGGCTGTCAAAACCATAAATCGGTAGATGAGAATCTTGTAGCTTCCTGAGAACAGTTACAACCACCTAACACTGGCTGACTGTGTGCTTCAGGCTGGTACCATGAAAACAAGTTGCGTGAAGGGCTTAGTGGTTCTGAAGACCAAGGGTTCCTTGTCTTTCTTCTTTACTTATTTTCCTTCATTCCTTCCTTCCTTCCTTCCTTCCTTCCTTCCTTCCTTCCTTCCTTCTTCTCCTTCTTCTTCTTTCTTCCTCCTCCTCCTCTCTTTCTCTCGTTTTTTTCTTTCTCTCTCTTTTTTTCTTTCTCTCTTTCTTTTTTTCTTTCCTTCACAGGTACTGAGAATCAAACTCAGGACCTCATACTTGACAGGCTGGTACTGCACCACTGAGCTATTTCTCTGGCACCTTCTTGTCTTCTTATGATGTTACGTTTTGTGTTAGGTTCCTTTTGGCACACTGGCGTGGGCTAGGAGGAATTGACCCTCTTACATGGAGCTAAACAGAACCCAGAAAGTAGGAAGTGATTTGGCCGTAGAATAGCAAAATTGGGTCCAAGCTCTGCACTTACTCAGTGCTACAGATCTAGTGGTAGAACATGTACCTTCTCAGAATCACCCTTTTCTCTTTCACAAAATGGCCTCAGTCCTTGATCAAGCTAGTAGTTAGTGTCAGACAGTAGGGGCTCTATAGATACACGGTGAAAAGCCCTCCAAGCCTTCCTTCCCTTGGGTATGGGCAGTATATCAGTCAGCTTTTCTGTTGCTGCACACAATACCCAACATGAACAACTTGAAGGAAGAGAGGTCTGATTTAGCTTACAGTTTCTGAGGATTCAGTCCATGATTGGCTGGCACCAAGCTAGAAATGTCATTGTTGAAATGTGTTGCAGAGCAAAGCTGTTTAGTTCATGGTGGGTAGGAAGCAGGACAGAGGAACAGTACCCAGGAAATAGGCAAAGGACCATATATAGTAACCAAAGTCACACTTCCAGGACCTACCCACACATACCCAGAAATGTGCACCATCATCCCATGTGCAGATCCCAAAGCCAATCAAATTGACGCTGCCCTAGTCAACATAGGAAAGGACCATGGTTGTCTTGTTCAGTTTTTACCTTTGCTTCCCAGCACAGTATTTGGCACATAGAGCTTCAGCAAGTATTCAAGGAAGGAAGCATGGTGGGGAGGACAGTTTGCTCGGCTCCTACTCTGCCTGTTCTCAGCCTGCTACACAGGACCTGGCACCCAGGAAGCCACTGCTCAAGCACCTCTTCCTAAGCACCCATGCCTCTCTTAATAAGCAACAAGTACCAAGTGCAGGGGGCAGCCTCATCTTCCTAAGGGACTTATTTTTGGCAGTGGTAGAACTCATGAGGGTGTGGGGGGCTTATGGCCAGGGTACAGTGCCCATTCTGAGAGGTGAGTGCAGGGATCCTTGAGGATATTCTGTCCTTTTGTCTCTTAGCAAAAGAGGATTTAAGGATTCTGTTCAGAATCATTCCTCCTACTTTATTTCTGATTGCAGACACTTGGTGAGGCCCAGTCCCTGGGGAGTCTGGTTTGCAGGAGATGGGCTGGCTAGGCTTTCCTGATGAACCCACAGGCCTTTGATGTGTTATTCAGCCTGGGTCCCAGTGAATGCCAGACACCTAGCCATTCTCGGCTGGTCGCCCTGCCTGGGCCTCTACTGTATCGGAAGCAAGTGCTCAGATCTAAAGGGAAATTGTCTGCCTTTGTCTTGTTGTGGTGTATGTACTTGGCACCATTTGCTGGGAGAAAAGTTCTTCCACAATTGACTGATTCTGCTGTATACTGTTTTCTTGCTGGGTATAAACACCTCTCTGCCTTTTGCCTCAGGCGAAAACCAGTTTCAGCAGCAGGTAAAAGTAAAGCATGTCTCAGACTTACAGCAGTATGGTGTCCAGTTCTGTCTCCATGTCTGCAACCAGATGTGATTAAAATGGAAATGCCTTGGAAAAAATTAGAAGTGATCACCAGGTACTGGTCACATACTTATGATTTCTGAGATGCTCAGAGAAGGGGTTTGGTCTCTTTCTGTGTGTGTGTGTGTGTGTGTGTGTGTGTATGTGTTTAGGGCACTGAGCGTAGTTGGGGCCTAGACCCCTCCTGTGTCTCCTGCCTCTGAGCTGAGGTGACTATGACCAGGTCTCTCATCTCCATGGTGCAGAGACAGCAACTGAGGCACAGAGTGAGCTGACTCCCGCCCACCCTGCTCTCCTTGTGGGGTTCTTACTCAAATAAAACCCAGTGGAAAGTTTGGCACCCTGCATGGGGCCAGGGTATGTGAACTGTGGGCTTTCTCGGCTTGGTGGCTTAGCAGCTCCGTGGCTGTGGGAAAGGAGCTTCATATCTCTGTGTCTCTGTTTCCTCATTATGAAAAGAGGATCTGCATAGTATGGGGTGTGACCAGGATGTACAGGCAATGAGTGAAGTTTTTAAAAATCACACTAAAATACACATTGCTATAAATCTCCCTCCAAATGCACTCCCTTCCTTTGAACACACTTGCTCAACTATTCTCGCCCCTTTCTGAAGCAGCCCTAGAATTTCTGTTTACAAGATGTGATAAAAAATGTGGTGAACGCAGCTGCCAAGTGCCATCCAATGGAAAGACAGGCTCCTAAAAACAAGATGGTGCGTCCTCATCCACCTTATTCACCAGATGTGGCATCAGGTGACTTCTGACTTTTCCCCCAAGTCAAAAAGTCTGTGATAGGCAAATGTTTTAAATTGATTCAGGACATCGAGGCACCTACAATTCTTCAACTAAAAACACTCAGGAGAGAACTTTCAAAACTGCTGCAGAAAGTAGCAAGAAGGATTGAGATCAGTGTGTTCGAAGTGAGGGGAAGGACTTTAAGGAGGATTAATGAAGATGTTTCTCATAGTGTAATAATTGTTTTAAATATAAGCACCCATCATGTCTTTCGATTGCACCAGCATCTCAGCTCCCTCACAGGGCATGGAGGGTTAAAGGGATCATCTATTCAAAACACTCAGACAATGTCTAGCATATTGCAAGTGCTTAGTGAATGCTGGCTTCCGTTATTAACAGCAGTATTAATGCTACTATTTAAAAGTATTGTCAGGTAATATTAATACCCACTGCCCTCAAGGCAGTGTCCCAACCGCCATTATGGTCTAATCTAATCAGCTCCAGCCCAGAAGGGAAGTTTGTTTACCCCTCAGGATGCTAAGTCTCTCAGGATGAAAGGGTACAGCTGTGATCTGAGGTTCTTGTCCCTCCTCCTGGAGAGGTCACGAGCTTGCCAGGAAATATATGCTCAAGGAATGTTAAATACGGGCCTGGGATTCTGCATAACCCAAGACCATGAATTCAGGCGCCAGTGAGGGGATACAGGTTGGCAGCGGCCCAGTCCCCGGAGCGGTGTCTGGAGCCAGTGCGGGCTTCTGCCCTCTCTGTTCTGCCTGCCAGGGCTCCCAGAGTGATTTCTGTGTATTGGTTTATTTTCCATCTTCCCAGCCCATGAGAACAGAGGCCTCTATGACCCTCTCTGTATCTTCAGAGCCCTAGGATCCCTGACACACAGTGGGTGCTGATGAACCAGCTGATGGGTACCTCAGTCGGGCTGGGGTGAGCTCACGGCTGGGAGGCTGGAACCTGGGAGGACACGGTCCATCCCAAGCAGAAGACTATGTGGTAGGTAGCGTTTCTGCCTACCTGTCCATTTCCACCATCCTCTCCTGAGGCCCCACCTGGCCCACTTCATCTTAGCAGAAGCAGAACTTGTACTGATCTTTCAAACTTCCCATTCTCCTCCGCTCCCAGCTGAGTCAGGGTCACGCCAAGGAGACTGGGCAGACACAGAAGCAGTTTGAGAGTGGAGTGTTGTGTGGATGTACTGAGTTATTACGGGAGCAGCACCGTCCTGCTGCTCAGTGCTTACTTAATGCCTGCTGGTTACCCTGCACTGTCTGGTCCTGCATCCTGGGAGAGGACTGGTGCCTTCAGGCTGAGATGCAGGCAGTGGTTTTGGTGTCCCCAGACCCGAATTTCGGTTGTGATGCCTGCCTGCCTTGTCACTATGAGTGCTCAGGCATGGTTTTCCTCCTCAGTTGTCATCTGTCCTGTACTGTGAGGTCGTGAGGGCCCATTCTGATCATGGCGCAAGTGTATCAGTCCAGCTTAGAACACCTGGTCAGTGCACTGTCCATGATTCCTGGCCCCTTTGTGAACCCACCCTAAGTCACTCCTGTCTTCT
This sequence comes from Dinomys branickii, assembly GCA_004027595.1. Taxonomy (NCBI): domain Eukaryota; kingdom Metazoa; phylum Chordata; class Mammalia; order Rodentia; family Dinomyidae; genus Dinomys; species Dinomys branickii. The sequence goes on along the minus strand of PVLD010006536.1, from coordinate 22,374 downwards.
TCCAAATGAAGCTGCGTCTACTCTACGCCCCCAGATCTGGAACCCAGGGCTGCAAAAGGCTGACTTCCCTCTCCCGCCCTCTGCTCCCTACCCTGTCTGCCTGAAAAATTGTTCTAATAAGACACCAGAGGGGACACAGGTCCCATGGCACAGTGATTGTGTCTGCCTCTACCAGTCGCTACTTTGTGGCTGCCTCTAGGCCTTGGAAGTCTCACAGGTTTGGAAAAGCAAACGACAGCTTTGTTCCCAGCTCTCCTGGCAAATATTTCCTCACAATCTCTCTGGGCAGGAGCCCGAGTGCTGGTGTTGGGCTTGCCCCGAGGTTCACAGCCTGACAGTGACCTCCTCACTTGCTGGATGGGCGGGCGGGGCACAGTGCAGTCCCAGGGTGCCGCACCTCTTCTCAGGAGTCCCTTTCCAGCACCAAAAGGATGGGGCCTCCTTGTCACCCAAATAGTCCAGACTGCCCTCCTGGAGTCCCACAGCCCCATCCCACTTCCAGAGGCTGTGGGACCTGTTCACGGTGGGAACCCAGTCAGGTTTCCGCAGGTTTGAAACTCCTCAGTGCAGTATGCAAACCAAAGTTCTGGCTTCTGCCCGCAGTGTCTGATGCCTGAGGCTGGCCCAGCCCTGCCAGGCTCATCGCAGGCCCCTTCCACCCTCCTCCCAAGAGCCACCTGGGCCTGGCCTCCTCCTGGAACGGACCATCACTCTCTCCTCCTCTGTTGACCCATTCAACAGAGCCAAAGCTCCCACTCAGGACAAGTGCCTGCTGTCAGACCTGTGCTCAGGCTCTTGTCTCTTCACAAGCCACCTTACAGGTTTGGGACACTCTCCTTTTTAGGGGCAATTTCAGTTGCATTTTTTATTCTTAAGTTTTTGTTTCTTTTATTTATATGTCTCCCCCAGTGGACCAAGAAGGCAGAACACTGAGCTGAGGGTTTTTTTTTTAGCAGAGTGTGCTGAAAGCATTCAGCGCCTGGTATGGTTATGGGGGGCCAGCAATTGTCAAAGGAGTCTGAGGAAGGGAGGAAGCAGAAATACTCTGTGAACGGGCCAGTGGGGGGCTCTATAACAGGTCCTGCCCAGCAGAGCCCAGCCTGCTTCAGCCACCCTGATGCCCCGAGAAGGGTGGCCTCAAGAATGATGTAGTGTTTACATGGGAAACACTTCAAAGAATCAACAACTGGGATCTCATCCTATTGAAAAGTTTTTGCACATGAAAGGAAATCACCAACGGAGTGAAAAGAAATCCCATGAATTGGGAAAAAATTTGGCCAACTGTCCCTCAGACAGAGGACTCCTGTCTAGAATATATAAAGAATTTTTTAAAAAGTCAGACCCCCAAAATTCAAAGACCCAAATACAAAAATGGGCATCTGAGATGAATACACACTTCTCAGATGAAGAAATACAAATGGCAAATAAATACACGAAAAAGTGTTCAACATCATTAGTCATTCGAGACATGCAAATTAAAATAACACTGGGATTCCATCTCACCCCAGAAAGAACGGCCAACATCAAGAAATCAACCCGTAACCAATGCTGGAGCGACTGTGGGAGAAAAGGGAACCCTTCTCCACTGTTGTTGGGAGTGTAGACTGGTACACCCACTATGGAAATCTGGTGTGGAGATTCCTCAGTAAACTAGGAGTAGAGGTCACATTCAACTCACCCTATTCCTCTCCTGGGTATTTTTCCAGAACTGAAAACATCATACCACAGCGATATATGTGCATCCATATTTATAGCAGTGGAATTTGTAATAGCTAAATCTTGGAAACAGCCCAAATGCCCATCAGCTGTGGAATGGATAAAAAAGTTGTGGTATTTTTATACAATGGTGTATGACTCAGCTATAAAGAAAGATAAACTAGAAGCTTTTATAGGTAAATGGATGCAACTAGTGACCATACTTGTAAGTGAAATACGCAGATTCACATGCATAAACATTGTATTTCCTCCCCACTATAAGCACCTGAAAGAGTAAATAAAAACTGAAATGTATAATAGAAATTTTGAAAGGGAAAAGAAACTGCTCAAATAGGAAGGGGCAACTGGGATGGAGGGGAGAGGAAAAAGACACTAGAAAGAGAAAAAATATGCATATGTATACACAGGATAGCTCGGATAATTGTACTACTAATGTCTGTTGGTTTATTGAAAGGAACAGTTAATGTGTAATTGTTTGATCAATCTTACATGCCTACATCTGGTTATATGTGCAACCATTTTGAAGTTAACGTTGTGTAATATAATTTTTAATATCCTATCACCATGTTTTGAAATTTTTATCATTTTTATTGTTCTGTGTGCTGCTTTGTCTATGTATTTGTTTTGTTATTTTGGATCTTTTTCTCTTTAAAATGAAAAACAAAATTTATATGTCTATACAAAGATAGCTGGGATAGTATTGCTGAGGTCTGTGATTTATTGAAAGGAACAGTTAATGCTTAAAATTTTCTTTTTTCTTGATCAATTTTGCACACTTGAATCTGGTAGTCAGAATGACTGATCTGAAAACAACAATATGCAGTATAAGAACCACTGTTGAACTCCTAGCATCTTGTATTAGGTAAAGCTCTGCATCATTTCCAGTGTTTTTTCTTTGTTTCTTATTACTGTTTTTGATTGTTTGATCAACTTTACATTCTTATGTCTGGTGGGCTGAGCAACTTTGTTGAAGATAACAGTATATAATGTAGCAACCAGTGTTAATTCCTGTCATTTTGTTTCCAGGTCGTGTATCATTTTTGTTGTTTTTGTGTTGTCTTGATTTTGTCTTCACTGTTGTTTTGTTAGTTTTTTTAATCTTTAAAATTAAAAAAAAAAAAGATGATGCAGTTCTTCCTTGAAGGGTGTGTTATGGTTGATACATTGTGTCAACTTGGGGAATCTGGAGGTTCAACTGAGTGATTCAGCAGGAAGCCAGGGTGCTTACTTTGTATACATCCTGAGCCTGTGGAAGAGGAGGCCATGGAGGTTGTGTGAGAGCTACTCGCCCCCTGGGTGGGGGTAGGCTGTTTACAATGTAAGGGAAGGAAAGAAGCTGCTTGCAGTCATTCCTCCCTTTTGCTGGTGGTCTTTGCTGTGCTCTGCTGCCGTGAACAGTTTGCCTGTTGCCATGTGCCACTGGCTCTGAAGCAGCCAAGTATGGACTGAAACCTCCACGAACTGTAAGCTAAATAAACCTTTCCTTCCTTCATTTCGGGCATTGGGTATTTTGTCTCAGCAACAAGAGAAAAATAACCAAGACAGGGTGCCTGGCACAGATTTCCCTGCATGGCCCTCAAGGCTTACCTGGTTCTACACCCTCCACAGAGAGCACACAGCCAGGCCAGGTGCCCCTATCTCCACAGGGGGATGAGGGCAGTGGCTTTCAAGACCATAGGGGTCTTCTCCAAGGGCATTGATGGCCTGTAGCTGCCTTGGACATTCCATGGGGAAAGAATAAGCAAAACCCTTTAAACCCATAGACTGGGTCCCCAAGTCACTCCTAGCTGCTGAAGTCTGGCCTCCACCCACCAAAAGTTGAAACCAAACAGGCTCGTGGTCAGTTACAACTCTTCACCTATCTTGGTCACTTTGATGGAATCCATCTTTACATTTCAAACCGATCAGCCCCTATGTCCCAACCCCAAGCTGATCTGAAGCAGGGGCTGGCCCACCCCACCCCCACCAAAACTTCTTGTCTTCTCAGGTACGGAGCTACCTGCAGGAGTCTCCATCGGGCCCTCTGTCTGCACCTCCATCCCCGGGAGGAGCAGAGTGGAGCAGACATGGGCTCCAGGTCCCCTGCTTAATCATCTGTCATCTTCACGTTGCATCAGAGGGCTTTTTCCTTCCACTGAGATGCCTACGTAACACCATGGCTGCCGGGATTGGGGAGGAGGGAGGGGACCTCGGCCAAGCCCAGACCCAGGCATGCACTGGCCCTTCCCCCTTGTCCCTTGCTGCTCCCAGCAGGGACTAAACGCATTACACACCGACTTCATTTCTAACTGCAAAGTGACACTCATTCCAAACATATCCCACAGTCAAATAATAATGTTTACAAAAATGTGCAATGGAAAAGTAAAGTCCTGGGTGAATGATGGTATGTCCTAGCATGGCGCCGAAGAAAGGAGGCCGGGTTGGAAACAAACACTGTGGTGAGTTGATAATTCCTCAGAGGTGAATGTTTTCACAAGTTAATTTTTAAATTGTTTTCAATAGCCAATTAACTAGTTTAGGAGCTTTAAGCAGCAGGAAAGTCACCTTGTGAGGCTGAGACACCTCAGCCTTCCCCAGGGGAGGGAACTGTAACTGCATTGGTGCCATCACAATGGCTCCCCTATACAGAGTACTTCCTGTGCACTGTGCTCTTTACTCATGAAGTGGTATTCAAACAACCCTAGGGAGCTGGTTTCTGTCTCACAGAGGAAGAAAGGGAAACAGGGAGCTGCTATCTGCTCGAGGTGAACACTGGCGAGGTCCAGAGTCCACTGTTTGTCTCAGCCCAGAAGAAATACCAGCCTCATTCTCTGGGTCCCTGGGGAGCCACTGAAGGATCTTAACTTTGGCGGGGGCATGATCAGGTTTGTGTTTAGGGAAGGCAGTTCTGCCCTCAGGATGTCAGTGCCTTGGGATAGCCCAGGGCAAGGTGGACAGTTTTGTAGGAAGGCCTGGTCTCCGCCCAATGCCAGCCCAGGTAGCCCCTCTCACATGGTCTCAAGTGCTCCTTCAGTGCAGGGTTTTGGGGACAGCTCGGTGGCCACGTGCGGCCGAGCCTGGCACACTGTGCACATTGTAAATAGCAGCAATTATCCCGTGGTGCTTCGGGCTACGCTCTGAGCTTGCTGTCTGGGTGACCTCCTTGATGTCCCTGTGGGTGCAGTGGGACTGGACACTCCCTGCCCACGCTGGCGTCGGGTCTGCCAGTTACTCTGCTCGCCGATAATCACTTCCGAACCCAAGGGCGTGCGTTGGTGGCGGCAGCTCTCTGATTTCCTGTTGGCAGTGGCCTTTCTTTCCGGAGGTCCCCGCCCGCCCAGACAGCGCTCCCAGGGATCCGAACCCTGCCGTTCTCACAGAAATATGTCTTTAATAGCTACTGTGATACTTGCTGATGGACGGGCCGTGAACTTCCTGCAGTCCAAGTGCAGAGCTCAGGAGACAAAGGGATTTCAGAGCTGCCGGGCAGCACCCCGGCCTGCGTCCTCTTCCCAGGCCCTCCTTGGCCTCCGGCCCCTTTGTTTAGGGTTCAAGACCAGAAGCTGCCAAGTTTCTGACTGAAGCTTTTGCTCTGTGCCGGCGGTCAACATCTTAATAGCTCAACAAGCTGAAAAAGAAAAAACGTAAAAGGGACACTCAGAAAGGGGCAGGATAGAGCACAATTAAGTGTTCACTCAGCAGCCGCAGGGCAGGGGTGAGGCAGGATTTCAGGGGCACTGGAAAGAGACTCTATTTTTAAAACTGCAGATAATTCTGGGCTTCCTGAGGCCTGCCAGGGAGGGGAGCTCAAGCTGAGGAAACTGTCACAAGCCGCAGACACTTCAGATTAAGCTGGCCAAGGAAAAGGAAGTCCGCTGCCTCAGAAAAACGATGTTCATGATAATTTACTGAGCAGAGGGACTTTGATCTGCTCACTGAGTTGCCTGTTCTTTCTCTCTTTGTGGCTGTGGTGGCCGCTCCCCACTGCCAGCGTGGCCTGTCGGGATTCAAGATAGAAGCAGCGCACAGGACCCCAGGTTCGATTCTGGCTGCGAGCTTCTGGGTGAGGGGTCCTGGCCTGACCCAGACCTTCCACATTTCCCTCTGGAGAGGTGGCACAGGGAGGATGCAGTGTGTAAAAGGAAGTGCGGGCTGGGTAACAACACTGCAGGGATGAACCTACGGTGGCTGCCCTGGCGCAGGTTGCGAACATGAAATAGACACATTATGTGCACCTGCCCTTTGCCAGGCAACCTCATTCTAGTGGGATTGACACCTGCGCAAGGGGCAAGCAAGCAAAAGGCCCTATGAAGAAACATTAAGTAGGACAGGGTCAGGGTTCAGGTAGGGTGGTCGAGAATGGTCTATCTGAGAAAGTGAGTGACCTTTGAACTTAGATCCGAAGGAGGCAGAAGAGGACAGACACAAGGAGAGATCATCCCAGGCAGAAGGGTTTGGGGGTGCAAAGGCCCTGGGGTGGGAAGCAGTATGATACATATGAGGACCAGCAAGAAAGCGATAGAGCTGGAAGGGAGTGAGTGCGAGAGAGAGGAGGATCTGAGTGAGGGCAGAAAGGAGACACGGTGCAGAGGGCTGGCTGCAAGGCCTTGGAGCTGTGATAAGGGGATTGGCTATCAGAAAGATGGGAAGCCAGGAGGGATTAGAAGACCCTGATATGGAGATCAATCAGCCCGCGTTCCCTAGCACTCATTCTTCCTCTCCCAGCAGCTAGGGACCTGCCAGGGAGAAATACCTGGTCGTCCTGCTCCTCTTGAGTGACAGGCTTGGGAACTTGTTTCAACCAGTGAGGTGTTCAGAGAAGGTTCTGGAAGGCTCTGGAAGCATCATATCCATCTTCCCAGAGAGAAAAGAAAGACACCAGTTCCTCTGTACAGAGCCCCTACAGCTGCTGGCTCAAAGCCGTTATCATAAGGGAGCTGAGTTTTGGGAGACCACAGTGAAGACCCCCAGAACGGGACATAATGCCGAGGAGGGTCCCAGGGACAAAGCCCTTCCTCCTCCAGATGTCCTATTCGGTGAGCTGATAACCATCCTCATGCTGTTCTGTCACATCCAGATCGATACAGTTACACAGCTGTAGGGTCTCTTCTCCCCATCTCCCTACTTCCCAAAGCTCCCAACACTGGGTTAAAAACACAGGTTCCAGCAGCGATAGAAGTGGGAATAAGTCCAAGACAGGCCCCTTGAGAGCTGCGTGGCCTTAGGCAGGTGACTTAACCATTCTGAGGACTGGTTTCCTTTCCTCTGCCTTACGGGGCTATGGTTGTAGGAGTCAGCAACTGGGCCGCAGCACTTGGCACACAGCCACCATTTCAGGTTTGTTAGCTCTGCCCTTCCATTATGATTTCTGCACACAGAGAACAATCCTGCCATACTCAGGGGTCTGCTGGGTGCTGGTCATCAAAGGAAGGGCACGTCCCAGGACGAGCTGGCAGGGGAGGAGGGAGCCCTGTGGTTTCTTTCTAGACGAAGTTCCTGCAGGCTCTGGGGCCTGGCATGTCGGTGCGCAGACTCCCAGCAAAGTCTCATCTGTCCCCATCACGGCGGACAGCACCTGATGAAGCCACAGTACCACCCAGGGACCCTGGGACATCAGATGGGAGGGACGATGACTTGAAAGAAGAGTCAGCTGTTTTCTGAAGAGCTGAAGCAGGGAGGCCCCCAGTACTCCCCTTTCCAGGTTGTATAAATATTCCTCATCCTGCCACCCTGGCCTTGCTCAGTAATTGTGCTTTCCTTGACTTTTACTTTGCAGCCACTGCTTTAGGTGCTGCTGGGAACAGAGTGGTGAAAGAGACAGAAAAAAATCCAAATATAAACATTTTTCTCCTCTGGGATATCCAATTAAAAGCTTCAAGATTAAACAAGTAGAAAGTAAACACACAGCCTTTTTCCCTATGAAAATGAAAAATCCACAGTAGAAAATACGGAAAAGCAGAAAGAAGAAAGTTATTCAAAGTTCTCTCCTGCAGAGATGACGGCAGTGACCGCTTCATGGTATTTTCATCTCTTTATCTCGTGGGTGCATTTTATGTACCTTCAAGATGATTCTGCGTATGTAGTGTTCCTAATAATTTGATTGTAAAACAAAACAGCCCCAGAAAAGTGCATAAGATCACAGTGTAGCTGACAACATTACAGTAAGGCCCTTGGAACCACCTCTGGATCAAGAGACAGAGGTTTGCTATCTACCCCTAAAGATCCTCCTGCTTGCCCAGCCCAGCCCCGTCCTCCGCAGGAACCACTGTCCTGACTTCCCTAGCAATTCTTTCTTATGTCTTCTAAGTTTCTACATACCTACAATTTTCTTCTACCTCCCTACTATCCCCACCCCATAATTTATTACACTCTAGGGAGAACCTCCACAAATTGGAATTTCCTACCCATGGAATTTCTCAGTTCAGGACTGGCTAATGGCAAACTCTGGACACAGCTTACTATGTTCCTTTGTCCTCTGTAACTTGTACAGATTGTTGGCTGGCCCAGAGGTCTGATCGTATTCAGGTTCAATCCCTTTGTTGAGACCACAGATAATTTGCTCTTTCACTGGTATGTCTGATGGCATGTCTATTTCACTGGTGGCATGTCTGATGTCCCTCTCTTTCTGAACTTAGCAGCTGTTGATGTTCTGTGCTTTGATTCATTAATTCTTTGGGGGTCACAAAATGGCCATATTTAAATACTATTGCTACTGTTTCATTTATTAGCTGAAATATTTTTATAAAAAGATACGTCCTGTCATCTACTCTTCAATTTTCCAGTGGTAATGGAAGAAGACCAGAAGAAACAAGTAGGATTCAAGCTTTATTTTTTCTCTTCATGCTTCAGTTTTCAAAATAATGAGTTATTACCCAAATAATGACCAAGTGTTGCCTTTTAAATATCAAAGCGAACTCATAGATCTAAGCAAATTTCATTGGATTTAAACAGTGGTGGAATCCTTTTTAACACTCAATAATTGATTTATAAGTCACTTACTGCTTTTGCCTAAATGTCTAGTGGATTTTTTAAAAAACTATTTTAAAAATAAAAGAAGAAAACATATTAACAAACAGACATCCATTTACAAAATAGCATAAGAACAATACAGACAGTACAGAGTTACAGACAAAGTGGTAGGAAATTAACAATGGTTGTTGGATTATGTATTGATATCTTCAAAGTGGTTTCTCAGAAAAACAAATACAGACATGCAATATTGATCAAACAAGTAATCATTAACTGTTCCTTTCAGTAAAGCAATAGAAAACAGTAGTACAACTGTTAGCTCTCCTGTATATATATACATACATGATTTCCCCTTCTTTCCTGTCTCCTTTCCCACACCCCGGTTGCCCCTTATTTTGAGCATTTTCCTTTCATTTTACGTCTGTCATACCTCCTAGTTTTTATTCACTCTTTCCAGTTCTTATACTAGTGAGACAATACGTTGCTTACACATGCAGGTCTGATTTATTTCACTTATGAGTATGGTCTCTAGGTGTGACCATTTATAAAAGTCTGGAGTTTATCTTTCTTTATAGCTGAATGATATTCCATTATATAAAAGTACCGCAATTTTTTTATCCAGTCTTCAGTGGATGGACATTTGGGTTGCTTCCACAATTTAGCTATTACTAATTGTGCCACTATGAACATGGGTGCACATATATCACTGTGATATGATCTTTTCAGATCTTTTGGGAAAATACCCAGAAGGGGAATAGCTGGGTTGAATGGGACCTCTAGACCTAGTTTGCAGAGGAATCTCCAAACTGATTTCCACAGTGGTTTCACCAGTCTGCATTCCCACCAGCAGTGGAGAACAGTTCCTATTTCTCCGCAGCCTCACCAGCATTTGTTATTGGTTGATTTCTTAATGATAGTCATTCTTACTGGGGTGTCTCACTGTTGTTTTAATTTGCATTTCTTAAATCCCTAATGATGTTGAACATTTTTTCAGGATTTATTTACCATTTGTATTTCTTTATCTGAGAAGTGTGTGTTCATCTCAGCTTCCCATTTTTGGATTGGGTCTTTTAATTTGGAGGGGCTGATTTTTAAAAATCCTTTGTATATTCTACATAGAAAACCTTTGACTGAAGGACAGTCAGATAAAATTTCTTTCCAATTTGTGGGTTTTCTTTTTACTGTGCTGGTGATTTCTTTAAATGTGTAGAAACTTTTCAGTAAGATGAGGTCCCAGTTGTTGATTCTTTGAAGTATTTCATGGACAGTTTGGTTTTTGTTCATGAACTCTCTGCCTACCCCTAAGTCTTCAAGGTTTTTACCTACTCTCTCTTCCAACAGATTTAGTGTTTCTATTTTGAGATCTGTGATCCATTTTGACTTGAGTTTGGTATATGGTGATAGACTTGGGTCTATTTTCAGTCTTTGGCAGGTGATAAACCAATTTTTCCAGAGCCATTTATTAAAGAGGCTATCATTTTTCCAGTGAGTTTGTTTGGCCCCTTTATCAAAGATTAGGTGGTTGAGTGTATTTGTGGTTTGTGGTTGTGTCTGTGTCTTCCAGTGTGTTCCATTGATTTTCTGGTCTGTTTTGTAGCTGGTACCTTGTTGATTTTATTACAGTAGCTTTGTAGTATAATTTCAGGTCAGGGATTGTAATTCCACCTGACTTGTCCTTGTTGCCCAGGATTGCTTTTGCTATTCTGTGTCTCTTCTGATTCCAGGTGAATTTAAGGGATATTTTCTCTAGATCTGTGAGGCATGCTCAAGGTAGTTTAATAGAAATTGCATTGAATCTGTACAACAATTTTGGTAGTATGGTCATTTTCACAATGTTGGTTCTTCCTATCCATGAGCAAGAAATATTTTTCCATTTATTGAAATTCTCTTTGACCTCTTTTTTCAGAGTACTATAGTTTTCATTGAAAAGATCTTTTACTTCTTTTGTTAGATTGATTTCTAAATATTTCAATTTCTTGTATGCTATTGTGAAAGGTATGGTTTCCTTAATTTCTCTCTTAGTCTGTTTTTTGTTTGTGTGTAGGAATGTTATTGATTTTTGGATGTAGACTTTGTATTCAGATACACTGCTGAATTTGTCAATTAATTGAAGGAGTCTTCTTGTGGAGTTTTTGGGGTCTTCCATGTAAAGTATCATGTTATCTGCAAATAGTGATAGTTTTACTTCTTCCTTTCCTATCCTTATTCCCTTTATTTCTCTCTCTTGTCTAATTGCTCTGGCGAATGCTTCCAGAACTATGTTGAATAGTAGTGGTGACAGTGGACATCCTTGTCTTGTTCCTGGCTTTATAGTGAAAGCTTTTAGTTTTTGTCCATTTAGTATGATGTTGGCCTGTTGGTTTGTCACAGACAGCTTTGATCAGGTTGAGGTAAAGACCATCTATTCCTATTTTCTGTAGAGTTTTTTTTTTTATCATGAATGCATGTTGGACTTTGTCAAAAACTTTTTTCTGCATCTATTGAGATGATCATATGGTTTTTGTCTTTGGCTCTGTTGATATGGTGTATAGCATTAATTGATTTGTGTATATTGAACCATCCCTGCATTCCTGGAATGAATCCGAGTTGGTCCTGGTGTATGATTTTCTTGATGATTTGCTGCATCCTATTTGCTAGTATTTTATTGAGTATCTTCGCATCTATATTCATTAGGGAAATTGGTCTGTAGTTCTCTTTCTTGGTTGGGTCTTTCTCTGGTTTTCATCAGTATAATACTCACCTCCAAAAATGGGTTAGGGAGAATTGTTTCCTTTTTGATTTCATTGAAGAGTTTGAGGAGTGTTGGTATAAAATCCCTGAATTTCTTGTAAAATTCTGCTGAGAATTCATCATGGCCTGGGCTTTTCTTTATTGGTAAGATTTTAATCACATCTTTAATCTCATTAATTGATATTGGGTTGTTCAGGATTTTTATATCTTTTTGACTCAACCTTGGTAATGTGTACAGATCTAAATGGAATCTGTCCATTTCTTCTGAGTTTTCTATCCTATGGGAATAAGTATTTTTGAAGTAGCAATTAATGATCTTCTGAATGTCTGTAGAATCTGTAGTAATTTCATTCTTTATTGCCTGAATTTGAGTTCTTTCCCTTTTTTTTTTTTTTGTTAAGGTTGGCTAGGGGTTTATCAATTTTATCTATTCTTTCAAAGAACCAACTCTTTGATTCATTTATTTTTTGTAGGGTTTTCTTCATTTCAATTGCATTAACTTCTGCCCTGATCTTTATAATCTCCTCCCTTCTTTGGGTTTTGGGCTTGACTTGTTCTTCTTTTTCTAAAAGTTTGAGGTGCAGCATTAGACTATTTATTTGTTGTCTTTTTGTTTTCCTTATGTGTGAATTTACTACTGTAAATTTCCCTCTGAGGACTGCTTTCATTGCATCCCACAGATTCTGGTAGGTTGTATCTACATTTTCATTTGTTTGTAGATATTTTTTAATTTCTTCTGTGACCCATTGGTTGTTCAGGAGGTTGTTGTCTAATTTCCAAATGTTTATGGAATTTTTGGAGTTCCTTTTGTCATTAATTTCCAATTTCATTGCACTGTGGTCAGACAATATGCATGGGATAATTTCAGTTCTTTTGCATTTAGGTAGATATGTTCTATGGGCTAGACTGTGGTCTGTTTTAGAGAAAGTCCCATGTGCAGCTGAGAAGAATGTGTATTCTGATGTTGTAGGGTGGAACATTCTGTATGCATCTACTAAGTCCATTTGTTCACAGCTTTGGTTCAGATCTGTTATTTCTTTGCTCATTTTTTGTCCAGTTGACCTATCTCTTTGTGTCAAAGGGGTGTTGAAGGCCCTTATTACAACAGTGTTATTATTTTGATTTTCATGTTTGTTAAGATTTGTCTCATGTAGTTTGGTGCTCTGATATTTGGTGCATACATGTTTATGATTGTTATTTCATCCTCTTGCAGTTTTCCCCTAATAAGTATGTAGTGACCTTCTTTATCTCTTTTGATTGTTCCTGGTTTGAAGTTTACATTATCTGCAAACATAGCTACTCCAGCTTTTTTCTGGGTTCCTCTTGCATGGAGGATTGTTTTCCATCCTTTGACTTTCAGTCTGTGGATTTCCTTTTGAGTAAAATGTGTTTCCTGTATACAGCATATTTTGGGATTTTGTTTCTTAATCCACACTGCCAGTCTGTTTCTTTTGACTGGTGAATTGAGGCCATTTACATTTATGGTTATAACCAATATGTGTTAGGTTATCATTGTCATATTATTTACTTGCTGTTGGTTTCTTACATTTTCTACCTGTTTACTTGCTTGCTCTTCTTGAGGGATCCTTTCTATTGTTGTTCTTGAAATCACATATAATGTCTTTTTGTACTTTTTAAAGGACGGTTTGGCACTCATGAAGTTCTTCAGTTGCTCTTTGTTGTGGAAATATTTTATTTCTCCATTAAACTTGAAGGATAGTTTGACAGGATATATCAATCTTGGTTGGAAGCTGTTTTGTCTTAGAACCTGTAATAGTTCACTCCAAGCTCTTCTCGACTCAATGGTTTGTGTTGAGAAGTCTGCTGTGATTCTGATGGGCTTTCCTTTATAGGTGATCTGTTTCTTTTCTCTGGCAGATTTTAATATTCTGTTCTTTTGTGAGAGATCTGGGATCGTGATTATTATATGTCTGGGTGTAGTTTTATTATGGTTATGACTAGTAGGAGTTCTATATGCCTCATTTTTCTGTATCCCGGGTTCTGTTTCCATACTTAGGAAAATGTCTGCAAATTTTTTTTGTCATTTGTATTGCCTCCTACTGTTTCATTGACTCCTATTAGTCTGACATTATTTCTCTTTGCCTCATCTTGCAGCTGTTGAATTTATTTTTCTGAAACTGTTGATTTTTCTGAAGAGATCCTTCCTTTCATGATCACTAGCTGCCATGCTGTCTTCAAGATCTCAAATTCTATCTCTGGCTGCATTCAAGTGGTTTTGCAAGCTTTCGGTGAAAGTTTTCATTTCCTGGAAATTTCTTTGAGTCTGTTTCATGCATTCTAATTCATTCCTATATTGCTCATGTAATGTTTCCACGTGTTGCCTATGTTCATCGTTTTTTTAAATCTGTTTCTTCTCTAGATGTGCAGAGCATTTCTTTCATTATTATTGTCATTTCATTTTTTGCCTGAGAGATTATGTCTGATCTGATCTCTTCTATGGCCTGCTGGAATTGTTTCTTTACTTCCATTGCAATCATTTCAGCAATTTCAGGTGTGTGTTTACCAAATTCTGCTATGTCAATGTCTTCTGGACTTGTTCTGAGTGGGGCGGAGTTCTAAGATTGCATGTTAGCCCTTTGCCTTGTTATATTTCATGCCAGAGGCAGAACATACAGTCTCCCTCTTCTCTGGCAGTTTAGCAAAGGTTTCTAGTGGCCCTAGTTTTCCTGGTTGTCAGGCCTGCCTCTCAGTGTTCACTGAGATGTGCTGCTTAGTCTGGAGTCTTCTGGTAGATGGTGAAGTGTACCTAGTTCTCCCAGGTCTCAGACATGAACAGTGATGTCAGTTGATGGCAGATGGTCTGATCCAGCAACCTCTCACAGTTCAGGGCACGTGTATGACCCAGAAATCTGTTGCACTGGTAGTGCAATCCTGGACCAGTAGTGCAGGATACAGGCAAAACCCAGACACGAACTTCAGGGTCAACAGTTGGTGGACCACCTGAGTCTGTATTTGCAGTCAGTTCAGGATGGGCATAGGATCCAGACCCGTGTCGCACCAACAGCCATCACAGACTGCCTGTGTCTGTGACCTCCAGGAGGTCAAGGCGCAAGTGAAACCCGGACCCGAACCTCGGTGCCAGCAGCTTGTGGACTGCCCACTCCTGTACCTCACTCAGCGCTAGGCACACGCAGGGAGGGCCCACACGCAAACCCTGGTAAGCAGTTTGCAGGCCTTCTCAATGAGGATCTCCAGTCTGTACCAGGCACAAGGAAGGCAGAGACTCAGACTTGTGGCCATCCAGTGGATTTTTTTTAAGGCAATAATTTTACTTTAGAATGTGACTCACCAATCTCTGGGCTCATATCCTTAGGTACTTACAATGTGTGCACTTGCAGAGATAAATTATCATAGCATATAATAAAAGTAATTGTGTCATACAGTTTCTATCAGTTTTGACAGTCTTGTAACCATCACCATAAGCAAGATAGAAAACATCCCATTACTCCTTCAATATGTGTATTCAAATGTTTGTGGGCTCAGCAAAGTTTTACTGAGCACTGTTTCCTTTTTTTTTTTTTTTTTTTTCTGGTACCGGGGATCGAACTCAGGACCTTGCGCTTGCCAGGCAAGCGCTTATGCCACTGAGCTATACCCCCAGCCCCTGAGCACTGTTTCCTGTATTTGTTCTGTTTCCTTGCTTTGGTGGTCTGCCTATGGGGACTCCAATTATATGTTCATTAGATCTTTTTTGTCAATCTTCAATATTTGTCATGTTTTCCTAAAATCGCTTTTGCCTCTTCTTTTCTTTCCTTTTCTCTTTTTATTTTGGGTATGTATTGTTACTACATATTCATGTTCCCTAATCTTTTCTTCTGTCACCTCTAATATATACTCAATTTTATCCAGCACATTTCTCATGTCAGGTGTTATTTTCATCTCTAGAAGTTTGATTTGGGCTCTTTTTATATTTTGTGGTTATCTCCACAATGGTCTTCTCTAGCTTCTTAGATATATGGAATGTAGCTATCAAAATGTTTCTAATCTCATCTACTCATTATATAATTTTTACCTATGGATTAGTTTTTCTCATGATATGCCTGCTTTTAAAATTAGAATTATAAATTTTACCTTACTCGGTGTACAAAATAGTTCTATATTTCTTTAATTCATGAATTCTATGGAGGAATGAAATAAAATTTTGGCAGAATGAACGCAAATACTTTGAACTATTTAAGTTTGTCTTCCATATTTATTAGATGAGACCAGAACAGGATGATCCCAAGTCCTATGTCCTGGTGGTTGAGGTAGTGCCCCTCCAAGTGCTGCAGCCCAATGTCCCCCACATCACAGAGCTTTACATTCTAGATGGTGAGAGCACAAGTCGTTGGCACTCCCTTATGAACTCCATGAATTGTTCTCACTCCTTTTGGGGGATTCTTTCTCTAGATTTGGATCATTTCCTCAGATTCATAAACAGACCAGTATATATTTGAAGATGTGAGAGAAATCCTTTGTAGAGTTCTGGAGTTTTCTTTCTGTGTGGTCCTCTCCTTTCTGGTACACTGCTGCCCCTTCCAGCCATCTTGACCTCCCTGAAGCTTCAATTTTGTGTTCTCAACTCAGGATGGTAAGTTTAAATACGAGGTGTCTCCAAAGGAATAATATATTGAGGGCTTGATTCTCAATGCAGCATTTTCAAGAGTTTGGCCTAGAGAGGCAATTGTATCATGAGGGTGCTAACCTTGTCACTGGAGTAAACTATTGATGACCCCCTAGCTGAGTGGGCTATTGGGAGTTGGGGCCCAAATGAAGGACTAGTTCACTGAGGGTATGCCTTTGGTGGGTTTACCTTAGTTCTAAATTCCTTCTTCTCTAGTTCACTTCCTGTTTCCTGTGCTTTCTGCTGCTGTGAGATGAGCAGCTCTTCCACCATGTTATTTCTGCTTGAAGTCAGCTGACCATGGACTGAAACTGTGAAACCATGAGTCCAAATGAATCCTTCCTACTCAAGGTTGTGCACATCAGGTATTTTTTTACAGTGATGAAAAGCTGACAAATACATGGGAGGTGAACCATGGGGTTTGAGACCACTTCCCAGCACAGTGCCTGAGAACCTCCTTGGGCAGTAGGCTGGACCAGAAAGCACCTGCCTGGCCTACCTGGTTCCTCTCCTCTCCTCTCCCCTCCCCTCCCCTCCCCTCCCCTCCCTTTCTCTTGGTTTTCCTTCCCTCCCCTTTCCTTTGGAATCACTGCCCTATGGTGTGTGCTTTCCAAAGCTTAAAAATTATTGTTCCAGCTATTTGTTTGGCTTTTTAGTTGTTTGAGGCAAGAGAATAAATTTGTTCTCTTTTGCCATCTTGGCTCTTTATTTCTAGTTTTAAAATTTTTCTGTTTTTCACCTTCTGTTTTTCTCAAGACCTCACTGGCTGCATCTGTTCCTGTGTGCATTTCTTCTAGTTCAGCCTTTAGTTCTGTGATATTTTTTCCATTTATTTCTAGTTTCTTCTTAAACTTTTAAAATTCCGATTTACATGGTTTCACTTCATTTTCTTTATATCTTTTTGGTTCTCTTTGAAGTAGGTCGTACTGGCATGCTTCCTTTCCTGTGCGACGAGCTCCTGTATGGTGCTTTATGCCACTGTATTGTAACTGCATGGGATTTGACTGTAGCATCTTCCTGTTACTCACTTACACATGAGATTAGATTTCCTAAATTTCTAGGAGGAGGTGGGGCTCCTAGTTTTTCTTTTTTCTCACATAGTTAAAGGTGGGAGCAGTTTAGGCTGGGGGTTTAACTCAGGGATAGAACATTTGCCTACCATGTGCCAGACGCTGGTTTCCATGCATAAATAAATAAATAAATAAACAAACAAACCTCGTGCCCTCTGAGAATTTACAGATCTATTTTCCTTGACACTTTTATATAAGCCTTTGGTTTCTTGCCCCTCCTGCCCCTGGTCTAGAAAGCAGAGAGTGAGAGAAAGGGCCTGCAAAGTCATACCTCATGACCCACCCAACATGCCAGGAAATATGCTTTACTCAACCCCTTGGTGGTTCTCAGGACAATCAAGTTGACAGTCCAGCTTAACAGACACACAGGGATATCTTGTAATTTATTTTTATTAACCTGTACATATGGAGTTACTTTCCAAATTTTTGCTGTCATAAAAAATACAGTGTTAGACATAGTTCTACATAAATCTTAGCCTTTAGCTTTGTTTCCTAAGGCTGTATAGATACCTAGACCCTCAGTTATTGGACACAAGGGGCAGTCCAGTAATCCTAGCACACTGTGGTGTGGGGTCCTTATATGGCACAGGTATGAGGAACCTTAAACAACCTCTGGGCCACTAGCCCATTTTACAACTGAGAAAAATGAGTCTTTGAGGACAGATGTAAAACTTCAGTTTCTGTCTTGGTTACTTTTCTGTCATTTCTGAGACAAAATATCTGATGCCCAAAATTAAGGAAGAAAAGGGTTATTTAGCTCACAGTTTGTGGAGGTTTCAGTCTGTAATCAGCTGGCTGTAGGCAGGGTGGCATAGCTGAGGGGTAGCAGTTAAAGATGGCAGAAGACAGCAAAAGAAGCAAGAGCGTAAGAGGGGGCAGGCCTCTTTTCCTCCCTTGTATTGTATGTAGGCTACCCGCCCTAGGGCAGGTGTAGTGCTCATCCCATCTCTCCTCCCTCCTCTTGCACAGGCTCAGGATGTTCACAAAGTAAGGACCCTGGTGCCCTGCTGAATCACTTTGTTAAACTTCTAAACATCTCAAACAATATATCAACCATTACTGTTTCTAACTATCAGTGCTTTTGATTTCATTGTTTCCACTGTTTGTAGCACAATGCTTGCTCTTGTTACATGGGGAAGAAATAGATCCCAGACATTAACTCCCTGTTGATGGGCAGTAAAGGGGCATAGTCTCCTCATTTGATTCATAGTGCGCCCTCGTCCTGCTCTACTGGCTGCCTGGGTCCAATCAAAGGCTGTCAGAGTCACTGTGGAACTGAGCCAACAAGAGTGGGGTTAGCCGTGCTGGGTGTGTAGAAAGACACAGGACATTAGAGATACTTTCTGCCCACAGCTCTTCTTCTCTTTAGGTCTAAGGAAGCAGCATCACCAGGTCATCCTGGCCACATGATTCAAGTGAGGGACTGCACCACAGTTCATCCTGTTTATTCCTTTTATAAAAACTCAACTTTCTGTTCCGACATCTGTCCGTGTTTGTCCCTGATGATTTCAGTCATTCCTTTGCCAGACGGATACTTTGCTTGGATCGGGGTGATTCACAGCTGTACACCCTATATGTCCTGTGATTCTGTCATCGCATCAGTGCACCACTTTGAACTTATCTCTGTGAATTTGGAAGACACTCTGGGTTTCTTTTGGACTGGAGTCCTAAGTCATAGGACACATGCACACTCAGGATCACCAACTTGGTCTTGAAAATAGCTTGTCCAGTCCTGCAGGGACTCACACACAGCACACAGGGCCCCCTACTCCTTGGCTGTGATGGCGAGCAGCTTCAAGGTCAGCACTAACGTTCCTCATGTGAAAATGAGGACTTTTTATCATTGAAGAGGGCCACGCCAGCTTTCCTGCATTTCTCTCTGATACTAGTCATGATCTCTCTCTTGCTTTTTCTTGTTGATTTTGCAGCATTTTCCTATATACTTTCGCATTAATTTTTGTTAGAAACTGCAAATATTTCCCCAGCCTGTCATTTATTGCTGTCTCTGTGATGTTCTTAGCTGAGCAAAAATATTTAATTTTAATGTGGTCAAATCCGAGAAATCCCCTTGTGTTTTTTCTTTTCCGCATCCTGTTTTAAAATTCCTTTTCCACTCCCACATCCTAATGGGAATTTGCCTGCATTTTGTTCTCACAATTTGAAAGCTTTGCCTTGTTTGTAAGGCTTGTGAATCCTTTATCATTTTTGTATGTGATGTAAAGTGGAGACTGAATTTTAAAAATCTAGATGTTCTTGTTTTTTTTTTTTTTTTTTGGCAGTACTGGGGATCAAACTCAGGACCTTGCGCCTGCCAGGCAGGCGCTTATTCCACTGAGCTATATCCCCAGCCCTGTTAAAAATCTAGATGTTGAACCAAATTTCTCAGCATCATTTTGTCCCTCCTTCATGGATGTTTGTTTCTCTGTCTTGCATCTGTTTCTGAACTTTTCCTTTCCTTCCACTGCTGAATTTCTCAATTTCCATGTGATACCAAATAATTTAAATTATTATCACTTTGTAATATACTGCAAGTGTCATAGCATGATTTACTTTTTAAATTACCTTACCTATTTGTTCTCTGATGTTCGTTCTAGATTCAACTTTCCTCATTTCATTCCCACAAAGCTTATCTGCATTTCCATAGATTAATTATTTCTATATACTTTATGACTTTTGTCTTACAGTATGCAGTTTCCTTTGCTTTTATGACTGTTTCTCTAGTAGGGCATAGGGTTGTGATCAACCATTGCTAGATATAACCGAGGTAGGCTTGTTCCATGAGAACACTTAGTATTTATTTAAAAAAATTTTTGTTTTTTTTTTAGATAGGGTTTCACTATGTCGTTTAGGCTGACCTTGACCTTACTATGGAGGCCAGACTGGCCTGGAACTCACAGTGATTCTCCTCCCTCAGCCTCCAGAGTGCTGGGACTACAGGTGTGTGCCACCAGGCTCAGCTTGGAGCGCTTGGTATTGCTGGTGCTGCACTGTCCCTTCCTGCTCAGGTCAGGTTTACCCAGGGCTGGCTCGGGGCAGGGAGTGAAAAGCCAGGCAAGAGAGCTCGCTCTAGGGACGGAACCAGTCACAAAGGACCAGACCATCGACCAGCCCCGGGTGTCACCAGAGTTGAGGCGTACAGAGCTCTCACCAGAGAGAGTATGACTTCATGCTTAGCAGTTAGTTGGACATGGCCCTAACCCCAACCTTCTCCACCAACTGGCAGTGTAAAACCCAGTTTAGTTATTTAGCATCCCGCTGCCTTGTCCCTGTACCTGCAAAGTGGGCATAGTAACTATACCAGCTGATCCAGTTGATGTGGAGGTGGCGGGATGCCTGACGCTAGGCACATGCTCACCAGGGCCATTTCAGCTGAGCCAGAGGTTTGCGGGGGGGGTGGGGGCGGGAGAATCAGAGGAGCTAAACTGTGACTCCAGCGGTCAGCCCAGACGCTGACCACCTGAGAGCTGGGTGAGATGGCCTGCAACACCTTTGCTTGGATTCTGAGGCTGGGCGCCTCTGCGGGGTCTTCCTGGCAGCCCATGGGCCAACTTTGTGGAGCAGAATAGAAAGGGCTTCAAGGGCTGACCAACCGCATCAAGGAGAAAAGCATGATCTTCCACTAGATTCTTTTTCTTCTTAAAGATTCCTTATTAAAATCAAGATACACTTTAAGGAAGTCCATAGTCTTGCTTAACAGAAGCGTTCACCTTAATAGAGAAACACAAACACGGACCTGTGAAGAGCTGCCCCACCAAAACTTTCCTCTTCGGCATGAGACCCCTTCTCCATTTTCGCTGTCGCTTTAACAGAAGGAACTCTGAGCGTCAGGAAATGCTGTGCCTGATTTTACAAGGCCTTTAGAAATCCAGAGGTTAAGTCAGGGAAATTTAGAAATTATCAGTCCCTGCATGGGTGCTGATCCAATAAACCTCCAAAGGACCCGCCTGAACAAAAGTCCCTCCCCAGATGTCTTCTCCATCTGCCTCTCTAGGCTTCAGTCTTCCTCTTTCATGCCTCCTGGCAGTAAAGAGAGAGGTTGTTTCTCACTTGCCCATCTCTCTGTTTGTTCAGTGTGTGTTTACGGAGCACTTGCTACACAGCAATCACTGGCTGGTACTAGGGATACAGAAGGAACAGGCCAAATACAGTTCCTGCTATCAGAACTGCAAGAAATGGCAACTCAAGCAGGCAAATACATAACCCACGTTCATGACGCTGGGAAAGGAAGTGCATCTGGGGGAGAATGCGAGCGGGGCTCTCAGAAGAGGTGGTATTTAAGCGGATCTTGAGGGAGCAGAAGGATCCAGTCATACCAGAAGCAGGGTGAGGGTAGGAGGGGATTCAAGGCAGAGAGGATGTCTTGACCACACATACCATGGCAGGAAGTGGGGCTGGACCACAGCCTGGGTGTGGGCACTGTGTGGAGAGAGGAGAGGGCAAGAGACATGCTTAGGGGCCGATCCCTGGATTTTGATCCTCGTCAAAAATTAAGAGAGACCATTGAAAGGGCTTAAGTGGGAGAGTAAAACAATGAATTAATTGTTTGCCAAGATCAATTGCAGTGTGGAGAATGGATGGGAAAGGGGAAGGAAACAGGGAGGCCAGCCAAGCGGGAGTGTGGTTCTTCAGAACAGGAGAGGCTGACCCAGCTCAGGACCAGTGGGATTAGAAGGCTGCGTGGGCCGAGAGGAGGAGGAGGAGGAGGAGGAGGAGGAAGAGGAAGAGGAGGACACGGTCTGTGGTGCAGGATGCACAGTGCTAGGGGCAGGATTCTGGCTTCTGTCCTGGGGTCCCCTGTGGTCAGGTGGAGAGACTTGGGCCTCCCACATCCCCTCTTGTCCCCAGTTTCCCCATCCGCAAAATGCAGGGCAGGGGATGGAAGAGGCCACTGTTACCTTGGCTTCAACCAGACACTGTCCATCTCTAGCTCTGCTACTGCTGGGAAGCAGAGGGAGTGGTCAGTCACACGTCAGGCATTTGCTCAAAGTGACTGTTCAGCGCTGGACTTCACTGAATGTCTGGATCTTTTTTTTTTTTTCTTTTTAAAAAAATAAAAGCACAAAACATATTAACAAACAGACACAAACTAGCATAAAAAATAGTACAATCAAAACTGATCTACAGACAAGGTGACATGGACTCAACAGTGGTTGTTGCTTTACCTATTGATATCTTTGAAGTGTATATATATGAACCCAGATACAGACATGCAAAATTGGTCAGACAATTAATCCTCTCAACAACAGAAAAACACAAAAAACAAAAAACCAAAGACAAAAAAAAAAA